>WTSP01019308.1:30196-40710 GCA_025331215.1 Actenoides lindsayi | reverse complement strand
ATAATTATTAATTTCATTTTCATTAAAGCTGTTCTAGTTTCCTTTTCTAATTGCTAAGTCTTTCTCCCTTATTCCTTCTCTCTTCCCCTTTGGGGAGGGAGGGGGGTTTAACAGAGAGCGTCTGTTATAGGTCTAAGGGGCTGCCCAGATCCTAAACTGTGACAGCCTCCCACTAGCTCTCGGCATCTACCCAGCTCTCAGCCTCCCACTACCTCTCGGCCTTCTGCTATCTCTTGGCCTCTACCCAGCTCTCAGCCTCCCACTAACTCTCGGCCTCCCACTACCTCTCGGCGTCTACCCAGCTCTCGGCCTCCCACTAACTCTCAGCCTTCCACTAGCTCTCAGCCTTCAACTACTTCTCGGCCTCCCACTAGCTCTTGGCTTCCCACTGCCTCTCAGCCTCCCACT
Organism: Actenoides lindsayi; assembly: GCA_025331215.1. NCBI lineage: Eukaryota > Metazoa > Chordata > Aves > Coraciiformes > Alcedinidae > Actenoides > Actenoides lindsayi. The sequence continues at coordinate 40,302 of WTSP01019308.1, read as the reverse complement.
AGCTCTCAGCCTCCACCCAGCTCTCGGCCTCCCACTACTTCTCAGCCTCCCAACTACCTCAGCCTCTACCCAGCTCTCAGCCTCCCATTAGCTCGCTCTTTTCTTTCTTTTCTTTCTTTCTTTCCTTTCTTTCCTTCTATCTTTCTTTCTTTCCTTCTCTCTCTCTCTCTCCCCTCTCCTTTCTATTTCTTTCTTTCTCTCACTCTTTCTTTCTCTCTCTGTCTCTTTCTGTAATTCTCTCTTTCTGTAATTCTGAAGTAATATATGCAGATATGTTTTTCTGAGTTAGAAATCATCCTGAGTGGCAGAGGAAATGTGGATTAAATGTGTCTTGATAAGACCCCTTAGTTTTGGCTTTGGAAAAGAACCGTGAGAAGGACAGGGAAGTGTTGAAATGTTGAAAGTGTTGAAAGAAAAGGGAAAGGAGGAGGAAAGAATGGAAGACTATACACCCCCAATTGACCTGAGAACAGAGCGAAGAGTGGAGCCAGATTCAGCCAGACAGGGAGATTATTCATGGAGGGAAATAGCTAGGGGATATAGAGAAGACCCCCATAGGGTGGCCAAGAGATTTGAATTAATAGTAAAAAAACTCAAAATGTGGTCTGGGGAGATATAGATGCTTTACTGGGAGAAATGACAGATACCGAAAAACAATTAATAATTAGAACCTCCCGGTCAGTGGCAGAGCCAGCTCACATCAGCTCACTGCCTGCAAGGATAGAGGCAAATGGACGGTCATCTAAATAAGAGCACGATTTGATTCCTTTAGCCCTGGTTTATTCATTCTTGATTTTGCTCAAAAAAGTAGAGACGCAAGCTGCTCATGAGAAAGTTTGCAGACTGAACACTTTACAATCTTATTTGACTTAGATTGAGCTTGCAACCAGGAATAAAGCCTTCAGCCAACCGCTCAGCAGGCATGGCCTTTGAATTAGAATTTTCATTACCAGAGTGAGATAAAACTCAATTAAATTCACCGTGCCCGTTGGTAGATATGCAACCGCTGTCTTTAGAAACCTGCATTGAAATCAATGCAAAATACTGTTCCTAAATGTCTGTAATGTCAGAACTCCACATTTAAATTCCCAGGCTGGTTTTGAAGTATTTCTAAGGTATTTTCTCCTGTACTAACACAGCAGATGGTACAAGCACCTTTTAGCATACAGAGAAATGCCGTGACAAGTACTCAACGGGGAGGCACAGAAGTTAACTCCTGACTTGTTTTATAGCCTAGACTGCTCTAAATCTTTCTGATAAAACATCGTTTGGGTTCAGTTCCACTGCTGCTTTTGTCATGCTCAAGACAAAAACATGGAGTAGCCAGGTAGAGTGTTGTGGGGATGCATGAGGATCCACATGCATGTGGATGCAGAGGTTATTTATCCTCTGGTGGAACTTGGGTGATGGATCTCCTCCAAACACTGAGCTAATCTAGCATCTAGCACGTACCTCTGTGTGCTTCAGTTGGAGATTCACTACATGAAGGGGTTGACTCCATCTCTGGGCAGAAGCTGGTGTATATCATGGACTTGCTCTTTCTCCTTAATCCTCTGTCAGCTGTAGAACTTCCCGAGTTTTGGCTAGGGTCCAAAACTGTACTGTGCTCATTACCAAAAACACAGAGAATGAAGTTAGGTCTTATCCCAGCACATGTACAGAAGAGAGTATCCTAAGAAAGGCTGGATTGCAGGTTTTGGACAAGACTTCCAACGCCAGTCAAAATATTGCAACATCCCACAGGACACTGGGGTGGCTGTCCTCAGATATTTGGGCTCTGCTCCTTTTGAGGACCTCTCCAACTTGCATGAATAGTGTTTGCATAACTCCAGCTGTTGCCTACCATCACCTTGTCCCCCTTCCCCCAGCCCAGAAAACACACAACTTCTACTTTCTGATTTCACAGTTCTCGGGGAGTGAGATGGAGAGCGCAGATGCTGCTTGCTTCAAGATCTCCCAGACACTGGCATTTTGCAAAAAAGACCCCAACAAACACACACTGAACTCATTCTGAGGATTCTTTATTGCTTTCACAATCTTATCTTTTCAGTAGTTTCCAAAGAGCTCATGAAAGAAACATGGCATCTGTTGATTAAACATCATCTTCAGGAACTGAGTAAATAAATGCTTGAAGACATGGTCATGTTTACTGGCTGCTTCCATCTGAATGTCCCTAGTCAAACAGTGGTCAGAAGAATTGTGGGAAAACAGTGTTACTGAATGTTAGCAATGGGAGCATCAATATGAATGCCATGAGAGCGCTACTGGTGCCCTCCTCTGAAATGGAAGCCTAGACAACCTGTCCATTGGGGCTGGGCTTTCCCAGTTGCATCTCTGAGCAGGAGAGACAGAGGTATCAAAGCTTTTACCATACTGTCCGTCTGACATTTGCCCAGGGAGATTTCTTCATACCCTGAGCTTGTTTCACCTCACTCCACTCCAGCTTGGTGTCTGGCACCTCATCTTCAGGCTCAGGATCCTCGCGGACATTCCCCTCAGGCAGTGCCACAACGATGGGCAGAGGGCCCTGCTCATCCCGGAACTCCACCACATAGAGATTCTTCTGGTTCGCTAAATGTTGGTGAGTCTCCTGGGAGCAGGAAAGAGAAGACAATCAAAACAACGATGCACAATGTTGGTTTACTTCAGGTCAGATTCTACATGGTATATAGGCTAGGAAAACAAACAAAAAAGTAATTTACTAATAAACAGTTGAGACGCTGTGTAAATTAAATTATTTGTTAGGCTCAACTTCATGGGTTTCAAATGAACAGCATGAATTCAGATAGCTAGACTGCAGATATACCAGCATTACAATGTCATCCTAGAGGAACTTGCTTCTGGCCAGATCTGGCCAGAATAGGCACATCCCGCTAATAAAGATCCTTAATAGCACCACATCCTGCTAATAATGCATACTGGCATGCTAGCAATGTGCAGGAACTTTTTTTTATTTCTTTATAGGGATATAAATTTTGCTTTGACAATGGCAAAGTGCTTACTACTGCCCTGACAGGTAATATTAGCAACTGTAATTATATGAATTTAACATCATTTTCAGCTGTACCTCTTCCTCGCATACAAGTTATTCTGTAAAACCTGAGTGTTAACAAAACAAGTGTCTACTGGGAACAGGAAATTTTTCCCATGCAGAGCAGTCAAGAAAATACATCTCACAAAGCAATAATCTATACAGCCAGGCCCTACATCTATTTTTCTATTCATCCCGTGGAAGACGTCTCAGAGACAATGCATTGAAAATATATGAAAGACTTCCTCAAGTCTGATTAACCTCAGGTACTGATAAGCATCTGTAACTATCTCATTAGGCAAAGAGGATCATACCATCCCCTCCCCTCCCGAGGCTAAACTGAAAAATTTGGCTGAGGTGGGGTGACAGATTTGACAACTCCAGCTCTGCAGGGTTATATTGGGATCATAAGCAGCTAAATCCTGGCAGCTCCCAAGACTCTACAACCAAATGAGGTAACAGGAAATTTCAAAGGACTGACTCATCCTGAGGCTCAAAGAAGTCAGATGAAATGCTGCATGTTGGATCTTTCCATCAACTACAAGCAGCTGGCTCAGATAGAGCTATCTCCATTGCAAGCACTTGGGAGTTAGAGGAAATGACACCATCTCCCTGACTTCAGAGATCTTAATTGTACTGTTGATAGAAGCAGCTGTCATGTTCGGTCCTTAGGCAATGAAAATTTAGAATGCAGACAAACAAGCAGCAGCAACCAAAGCTGGGCCACAACTTCCCGTGCCCATGATTTTTTGTATGTTACCAAAAATACTACAAATGAAAACCCAGAAATTCAGATGTCCCCTGGAGGCACTTGGATGTGGAACAGGCAGAGTTACATACAGCTGGTTTTGACTGGATAAATTCATACACTGTGAAAGAAATACTGACAAACTGGTTTTGTTTGCTTTTTGGAAAATTGCTTCATTGTAAGCCTAGAATGGAAACTGCTTGCCCACCAACTATTACAACATCTATCCCGTTCTGTCCCCTCACCTAACGTATAGGACAACTGAGAAAGCAATCTACCTGTTGTGTCAAGCCTTTAAAGAGAGCTCTGGTAATGTTCATCAAGTTTTTGGATCCAGTAACCTTGGCATACATGTCTTTAATTCCAATTAGTTTGCAGATGGTGATGATAGCTCGATGGCAATGAAGACCATACCCTGGGGGGGGAAAAAGTGATTAATTATAAGCATACCGCTTAGGTAAGGAAGTAGAGAGAACCAAGACCTCTTCTCAGTTATTTTAGTTACCTAGCATCTTAGAACAACTTATTTCTTAAAAAAAAAAAATCACTAAACCAATCTGGGAAGACCATTCTTTCCAGTCCTTGCAGCCACGCTAACATAAAGATCATGGGGTTTTTTGTTGGTTTGGTTTTTTTTAACTAAATATTGTAATTTTACTAAATATTGTAATTACTTAACATATTGCAAAACCAAATGAAAATATCACCACCTATAAACTCGGAACATAAAACCATAAAAAAAAATGCAATTACAGAAGAGCTGTTTAATTCCATAGGTTTGGGTAGTATTCCTTACAAGTACCATTGGCAGCTTTAGAAGAGTCTTTCACAAACATACCCCACCAGCCTGGGAACTTTCACCAAACAAAAGTAAACTTCTTTCCTGCACTTTGCAGAAAAATAACACTCCAGTACTTCCCTAAAGTAACAGAGAAGCAAAACTTAAAAGAGTATTCAAAAGAATCCATTACAAGGGGAGAGAATCTAAATGTAACTGGATCCCAACCAAGGCTGTCTCTTTGGAAGAACGATACCTACATAGCTTCAAAACCACTTCCTTTGCCACTTCAGGTGATCAACTGCTGGACTACTGTGGATGCTGAAAAGCTGCTAGCAGAGGGATTTTCTCTGGTTCTCACAATATTCGGTGAGAATCCTACCTTTCTTGCCACTGTTATGAAAAACAGTAGGATGTTTTTTGTAAGCTAGATTAACACGTGATGTTTTGTTAAGTTCTGTTTATGGTACACTGGAAAAATATTTTGAAATAATTGTTGTAGAACTTTAGCCAATTACCCTAGGAGATGGGTGATCACTGACCAATCGCCCTATGGGGCTAGGGTATATAAAACAGGGTTATAAATTAGTAAAGTGTCTTTTTCTTCCTCTCCTGGCTCTCTTTTTACTGATTTTGTCTTGCTGCATTTCTTTGCTCCCAGTATAAACAGCGACAATCAGCAACACAGAAAACTTAACACACCTTCCTTATGCTGTCTTTTCTTTATATTTTATCACTTTCAAATCAGTGGGAAAAGAGAAAGCAATTCTGTCTAACATGCTTTGGCTCAAAATGCTAATAAAAATGAAGGAAAAAGTGTAAGTAAAATAGGGAGTGGAGAAACATTAAATGAAATTTATGATTGTGTGATGCTTTCCAAATTATACCAACACAGCAGGGGATTTTATGCCTCCAAATTATTGTTGTTTTGAAGAAAAAAGGCTTTTGTTTGGGAGTTGTAAGGTGTATAGCAGATGGTACTGAACTGAAGCCGTGGATGATATTCACAGCAGAAAGAAAAAAGTCTTAAGATGATATTGACAAGTTGTACAGAAGTGAAAATGCATCCCAGTAGCTCAGTGAAGGATGTAGAAATATAGTAACAGGGTGAGGTATTATGAAAAAATCTAGACTAGAAGGGCACATTTACGTACACTTATTGACTAGTGTTTCATTAGTTTTGAGACCATCTGGAATATGTCTTCTGAAATGTGAAAAACAGAGCTATTGCTGTTCTTGTTAATTATAGGACTGGCTACCCTTAATCTTTCCATCGTACTGATGAGACATGAGTAGGCACTTTGTGGCTATTAAAATCTATGCTTTTTATTTGGTGTGATTTATGGCTATGAATTAAAAAAAAAAAAAAAAAGAAAAAAACGTAAGTGTAAATGAACTACTTACCCTTCAGTTTATCTAAGTTTAACCTGAACTGTAACAACTGAAAAAATGATATAGGTAGTATCCTGATTATTAAATATTTTTAAAAATGAAGTACAAAACATGTATTTAACCTTCTGATCTCTCCTGAAGATACCAAGCCAGTCTTAAACTTGACTTCCATAGGCTTTCCCTCACTAGCTGCTGCTATACCACTGTTAATTCACCTTAAAAGTAATAATGCAGAGATCATTATTTTTTCAAATGTTGTGTGATTTGTTATACATTAGTTTCTCTCTTTTTTTTTTTTTTTTAGTTTCTTGTCTTAGAATTGCTGATGGTTGTTCACATAGAATTACGAAGAATTTGCATCAAAGGTCTTAGCATTTACTGAGTGAGAATCTTGAAGCAGTTCCAGGAGCAAAACTTCTGTCTATGATGACTCATAGTTTTTGATATTCTAGCACTAGAAAAACAATGTTAACATTTCAGGGACAAGAAAAATGGACTCTGCAGCTCTGAAACCAAGGAAGCTGGTCAGCTTTCCGTAGACACACTAGGAGTTGTACTAGTTAGGTGCATTTTTACAATGGTGAAATGAGTATTTTTTCACTTCTGTGCTTTTTTCCTAAGTGTTTCATTGTTAGAATTGGTCAGTGAGTCTGTGCACTTCTGTCAAAATGTCTTCAGAGAAATCATCTGAGTAAAGATCTTTATGGTCTTCTAATGATAGGCACAGTTGTACCACTCAGTTGTCTTTTATGTGTATTTTTTATAGTTGGCAAGAATTTGCACTGCTAACCATTAAGCTACAGGGCACTAAATGGGTTAAGATGTTTTGCAGAATGTATTCTAAGATGCTACTGGAATTGAGAGTGTCTATAACATTTTTTATAGGTCATGTAAATATTTATGAGGCAAGTATGATGATCATCCTTGGTAAATGTAGCTAAGGTTAGCAGGGAGTGCAGATGTTCAGTAAAAGTTTCTAGTTCTGTGTAAGATTTTCTATCAGCAGTGAAATTTTTCATGAAACTAAAGGACTACAGATTTTAATTTCCCTGAAGACACCTTTTATACTTTTATTGAAGGTGGAATCATTCAGTATTTTCTTCTTACAATACATACAGGCTTTCCATGATGTAGTATTAGGATAAAGATGTGCTACTCTGAGTTGTAGATGAGGACACCCAACCCCTTCAACAAAAATGTTCTTAAAAGTAGGCTGCTCAAGTGACCTGTGTTTGTTTCCTGTGGCAGGCTGAGTTTATTGGGTAGCTTGTATTGAACTCTGCTTGGTGGGAAGATGATTACCAGCTGCCACTCCTCCAAGTAGCAAAAGTACCATACGGTGCCTGCACAGTCCTCCTAGGTGTGAAGGAATGAAAAGAAATAAGTTTTCTGAAGGATGTGGAGGAGTCTTTGTGTGCTTAGGAGATTTAGGCAACATGTGCTTGTGCTTTGGACACAGGCCAGAATATGCTGTTAAAGTAGTCATGATCTTTGTGGACCAGAGTTACACTTTGAACTTTTTGCTGTAAGTTGACAAACTTCATATTGGAGAGAAGAGGAAAAGGAAAAGAAAAATTGGAATAGTGTGGATTTTTGTAGTTTCCTAACTGATTGGCAAATTATTTATGTTAGAGTTCTTGAACTTAAAATCTCTTTCTCAAGGTTCTGCTTTTGTAGAATCACAGAATGGTTTGATTCGGAAGGGACCTTCAAAGATCATTTGCCACAAGTAGGAAGATCATTCACTAGATGAGGTTGCTCGAAGTCCCATCCAACCTGACCTTGAACTTTCAATGATGAGACATCCACAACTCTCCCAGGATACCTGTTCCAGTGTATTACCACCATCATTGTTAAAAAATTCTTCCTCATAGCCAGTCTAAATCCTCTTTCAGTTTAAAAATCTTGCCCCTTGCCCTGTCACTACAGACCCTGCTAAAAAGACTCTGTCTTTCTCATAAGCCCAGTTTGTATATTGAAAAACTGCAATAAGGTGTCCCCAGAGTCTGTTGTGGTTTAGGCCCAGCTGGGAGCTGAGCACCACTTGGCCACTCACACTCCTCTCCTCCTCACCACGGCCTTCCCCCAGTGGGATGGAAAGAAGTATATGGCAAAGCCCGTGGGCTGAGATAAGAAGAATTTAATAGAACAATGCAGGAGAAGAAACAGCAATAACAATAAATGTAATGAAACTATATATAAAGCAAGTGATATTAAACCTCACAAACTGACCAGACCTGCACGAACAGCCCCCAGTGAGAGACCCTGAGCCTGGGCCAGCCCACCCTCCGCCTTATATAATGGACATGAAGTCACTATGGTATCAAATATCTCATTGGCTGGTTCAGTTGGCTATGTTGGCAGTGGCCCTCTTCCAGCTTCTGGTGAAAATTAACCCTACCTTAGCTGAACACAGAACATGTCTACCACTTATTCTATACTATTTGTGTCATGGCCAGCAGAATAATTTAACAATTAACATCACACAATTTAATTCACTGGCTGTTCTCAGCAAAATGAAGTGCCCTTGCAATACAGACTGGACTTTTCTGTCCTCCCACACCAGGTGTACCCAGGTTCCTTGAGCAAAAGCAATCCTATGGATGTGTTTGACTTTGACTGAAGCAGGAGTGACACAGACCATCTTCCCTAAGACATTCTTCATGTGCCAGAGGGATTTTATCCCCTTCTACAGTACGTGGGAGATTTGATTAGTCAGGGCCTGTCCTACTGACAGATCCTTTTGTGTTAACTAAACAGGTGGCCTTTGTTAAGTGTGTCCCAATGTTTGAAAGTCCCACCCCCATTGCTTTCAGTATAGTTTTTAACAGTCCATTGTATTATCTGATTTTCCTGAAGGCTAGTGCTTGATGGGGGATGTGATAGACCCACTCAATGACATGTTCTTCATCACAGGATTTTTTCAGAAATGAGTCCCATTGTCTGACTCAATTCTTTCCGTGTCATCATAGAACCTGCTTTTCAAGGCCCAGATAGTGTTCTGGGAAGTGGCATGGGGTACTGGATAGGTTTCCAGCTCTCTTGGTGGTTGCTTGCATCATTGTAAGCACATGGTGCTTGCCTTGGTGAGTGTGTGGGAGTGTGATATAGTCAATCTGTCAGGCCTCTCCATATTTATTTTTATCCATCATCCACTGTAGCACAGAGGTTTTACCCTCTTGGCATGCTTGATTACAGCATATGTTTTACATTCATGGATAACCTGTGTGATAGTGTCCATGGTCAAGTCCACCCCTTGATCTCAAGCCCATCTGTACTTTGCATCTCTTCCTTGATGACCCAAGGTGTCATGGACCCAATAAGCTATAAATAATTCAGCCTTATGTTGCCAGTCCAAATCCACCTGAGCCACTTCAATCTTGACAACCTGGTCCACCTGCTGGTTATTTTGATATTCTTCAGTGGCCTGACTCTTGGGTACATGGACATTCATGTGATGTACTTTCAAAACCAGGTTCTCTACCCCAGTCTCAATATCTTGCCATAATACAGGAACCCAGATAAGTCTACCTCTGTGCTGCCTGTTGCTCTATTCCCACTTCTGTAATGACACCCACAGGGCATTTGCCACCATCCATGACTTGGCACAGAGATAAAGCACTGGCCACATTTCCTGTTCAGCAATATCTAAAGCCAGTTCATGGCTTTCATCTCTGCAAACTGCCTCAATTCACTGTGTGCTTCAGCAGCTTCAGCAACTTGTCATGTAGGGATCCACCCTGCAACCCTCCACCTTCGATGTTTTCCCACCTGACAGGACCCATCAGTGAACAGGGTGTATCACTTCTTGTTGTCTGGAAGTTTGTTATATGGTAGGACCTCTTCAGCATGTGCTACCTCTTTCTCTGGTGACATCCTGAAATCTTTGCCCTCTGGTCAGTTTGTGATCACTTCCAAGATTCCTGAGCAGTCAGGGCTCCCTGTTTGAGCCTGTTGTGTTATTAGTGTAGCCCACTTACTCCACATGGCATCAGTTGCACAGTGTATAGAAGAAACTCCCTGCTTTGAACACCCAGCCCAGCACTGGCAGCGAGGTCTTCCCAGGAGCTTTCTGACAGAGGCTCCAGGTAGGATCATTCTTCCCAGCTGCAGTGTAGAACATGATTTCAATATCTTGTCCTGCCCGGACTGGCCCA
>WTSP01019307.1:14658-76024 GCA_025331215.1 Actenoides lindsayi | reverse complement strand
CCCAGCATTGCTGGGGCTCCTCTGGCCCCGCTCCAACAGGTCCCTGTCTCTGCTGTGCTGAGCACTCCCGAGCTGACTGTGTATTTATTTATCTATTATGATACATCTTTTCCCCCCCCCCTCAACTGTTCATTTCCTCATGGTGAGGCAGACCCCTCCTTTTCTGCTCCAAAGGCAGCGGTGCCCAGGAAAGGCTTTGCTGTTGTGAACATCAGAGCGGGTGGTGAAGGACCCGTGGAACTCTGCTCCCCTCTGTGGTGCCTGGGGACACGGACATAACATAGAGCATGTAGAAAATACCACTGCTGGACTGGTTTTTAATGGGGTGGGGGTGGACCGTTTGTTTTCAGTTGACACATCATGCGGACAGTTCTGTATTGTGCCTTGCTCCTTGCTCTGGGTTAAAAATGAGGGGAGCTGGGTGGATTAACAGGGGGTTTCCTGCAGGCTTTTGTTTGGCATGGCAGGTTGTGTGGTATGAAAATGAGCACCTAGCTGGAAAGTGGTACCCAGCAGGATCGTGTTGCCTGTACCTGTGTGTGAATTGATAGCACTCACACCTCTTTGTTGTCGGACAGAAAAAGGGCAGCCTAGGTTGGTAGGCTCAAAATTCAACCATTTTCTTTTCCTCCTTATAAAGTGTGTGTACATTCCTACGGGATAGGTTGGGTTTGTTATTTATTTTTTTAAACAAAAACAGTGTCGAAGCTCCAGCTCAATTTCCTTTCTTAATTTAGCATAAAGAATAATAAGTGTATGATGATAAATGGAGATCACTAATGATTCATGATGGAAGAAAGCAAGCGAAAATAGAAGGTGTAATGGAAGGGAGGTCATCGCTGGGCATGTGTGTTGGGGTGTGTTGGGGAGGGGAGGCAGAGGTCCAGAGTCAGAAGGGAAATCAGCACGGGTAGGTGACTGGGTTTTGTGGTCCTACACCACGTGGAGGGTCCAAGCTCCAGCAAGGTCTTCAAGAAGAGGTCTTAGGGCTCAACTGTTGCTTGCTTGTTTGATTGCTCATCCCATTGTCCCTCTCCTGGCTTTGTCATCTTCGCTGTAGCGACCCTGGAGCACAAATTAACTTTAAGCAGGTGCTTGACTTATTTAAGCAGGATTTTTTCCATGTTTAAAATGTGTTGCTGATTTGGACTGAAGCGTCTTGAAGGTTGCAGAGCCAAGGCTGTGTTAGGCAGGAGGGGCTGGGAGACACGCTCTTCCCCAGAGCTGTGCAGGGCAGGTCGAGCCCCCTTCCCCAGGGTGTCAATACCAGCTGCTGTGCACAGACCTTCTTCACCTCCGGGGTCCTCACTTTCTCAGGGGAAGCACGACCTTGGGGAGCCTTGGTTAACAGTAGAGCCCTGGTTACCTGCAGTTGGGAGTGTTGTGTGGGAAGGGGTGTCTGACAGGGCCTGAGCCCTTGGCTGAAGGCTGTGGATGTGTGGCAGGGTGGGCAGCCAGAGTCCCAGTGGCTGTGGTGTGTGAGTTGAGGCTTCAGTTCCACCGTTCTTTTACCCCACCAGATTTATTTGCAAAGGCATGTTTCTCTTTGGTGTTGGATTCACAGAAGTCCAGGTTGGAAGGGGCCTCAAGAATCATCTGGTTCAAGCTTCCTTGGCCAAAGCACAGTCTAGACAAGCTGGCCCAGCTCCTGTCCAGCTGACTCTTAACAGTGTCCAATCCTGGGGACTCCACCACTTCCCTGGGGAGATTTTTTTCCAATGGCTGGTTGTCCTTGGTGGGAAAAACTTTCTTCTTGTGTCCAATCAGAACCTCCCCAGGAGTGACTTGTGCCCATCACCCCTCAGATTTCCAGTGTGACTCCTTGTAACAAGGGGGTCTCCACCTTTTTTGTAGCCACCCTTTAAATGCTGGAACGTGATGATAAGGTCTCCCTGGAGCCTTTTTTTCTCCAGGCTGAACAAACCCAGCCCTTTCAGCCTTCCCTCACGTGGCAACTTGGACTGGATTCATATTTTTCATGTGCTAATACTTGCTTAACAGCTCACCTTACAAACAAAACCTGAATTTTCAGCCAGGACCTGATATGTATTTAGTAATGCAGCAGCACTAGCTGGGCAGGACAAGGTAGGTCAAGCTTATAGAAAAATCTTAAACAAGGGACAGAGAAGCAAGAAAACTCTTCCTTCTGTTTGCACGTACGTGGATGTGTGCATGTGTGTTCAGTTACATTATCCCTTTTCACTGCTCAGGTGTTCATGGGGAAGAGGCTTTAGACTTTTTACAAAGGCCTGTAGTGATAGGATGATGGGTAATGGTTTGAAACTGGAAGAGGGGAGATTTAGATTGGAAATAAGAAGGAGGTTCTTCATTCTGAGGGTGGTGAGACCCTGGCATAGGTTGCCCAGGGAAGCTTTAGATGCTCCATCACTGGATGTGTTCAAATCCAGGCTGGATTTTGAACAACCTGCTCTAGTGGGCGGTGTCCCTGCCCATGGCAGGGGGGTTGGAATGAGATGGTCTTTAAGGACCCTTCCAACCCAACCCATTCTATGATTCTATGGGTATATTCCTGTGGCAGCAGTACCTTCCTACCTGCTGGGTCACCGGAGTGTGTAAATATCTTTGGAGTGAATTTAGTGGGTTTTGAGACTAGAGCAGAGATCCTGGCAGAGTTTTCTGGGTTTGGGTTGCTTCCATGGGGGTTCGCTCACTTTCAGAGTCTGCTAAGTGAAGCAGTTAAGCCTCTTTGCTGCCTGCACCTCGAGGTGAGCAGAGGCAGGATCTTTGTTTTAAAACCTACCCCAAGAGGACAGTAAGAAAGGATTAGAAAGACACAAGTGGGACAGAGAGAATAAATTAGAAACAAAGGAGAAAGAAGATACAGGAATGAAAAATAAGGGAAGAGAGTTCAAGACAGAAGAGGAAAAACGGCACGGACAGTGAAGCTTTGAAACATGAGGGACTGGGCATCTGTGCAAACAGAAATAACTCTGATCCCCAAGCAAGGATAAAGGACAGGCCCCTGGGTGTGTAGGTAGGAAGATAGGAAGCAGGTAAAGATGGCAAACAAAATGAGGGATTAGGAGGCAAGTGCTGATCCTTGTCTCTGCAGGAAGCTGCAGAATATTTACTTGAATTGTCCTTTACACCAGTGACTAAAAAGTGATCCAGAGAAGTCCCTGAAGCTCTGAATGTGGATGGAGAGATGAACGGGAAGGACTGACCCTTCTGTTCTCCATGGAGACTGTGTTGGAGGGTCTCTGGTTCCCGTTGGTCAGGAGAGGCTGGAGAAGGCACTGCTCTACCAGGCTGAGGGACCTGCTGCTTTTGAAGGTCTCCTCCAAAACCTGGGAACGGCTGAAGGGAGAGGAAATTGAGCACAACTGCACCTGGCTAATGAATGAAATGGTGTAAGTCACATTTCCCACGTCTGTCTTAGAGCTGTGTCAGGGTCTTGCGCTGTTGGCAATGCCAGAAGTGCCCTGCTTGCATCAGGACAGGGGGCTGCTGAGCACTGCAGCCCAGTGAAGACAAGACAAGGGATGGTTTTTGACGTCTGGAGCTGGTTTTGGTTAATTAGCAGTTTTGTCCAGTGTGTCCTTACTAGCAAAGGCAAGCTGATAGAATTTCACCCTTCAAGGAACCCGTTTTCAAGTAGCCCTTTTAACACAGAGGGGCCTTGGCCTCTGCAGTGAAGACAGATCCTCCATTTCATCATCAAGGACATGGAGAGAAAGGAATTTGTTGTGTCCCTGATCAACACTGCACTTGTGAAAGGTGTGAGCTCGGTGGAGATTGCTTCTCACCGAGGAGCTTGGCTTTCACCTCCAGAAGGGTCTTACGTGTATCTGACCAAGCATTTGGTGACATTTTATCATGAGATACAGGCCGAGCTGACCTTAATACTGTCAGGAGCTTGTTGCAGTAGAGCTGTGCAACCCAACACAGCTGGATCCACTGGGCTGGAGCTCTTCAAACCAAAAGGATGGCAGCAACTTTCCTGCTTCCCAAGTAGCCTGACAGACCCCCGAAGGTGAAGTTAACTGATGAGTCCATGGCAGTGTCACGGGGATTAGAAATGAGGGGTAAGAACCTGGCAGAAAGAAATAGATAAGAATCCCTCAAATTACTGGGCTTGGTTACTTTATATGGACCTTGGTGTCCTCCCTCCATCCTTTAGCTCTGAGCTGAAGTTCCCATCTACTCTCATCCCTCCCTGCAGAGTTGGGCTTGCTCTGTAAACACATGAGACCGGGATTTATTTAGAGTGGTGTGGACGAACTACAGTGTTGCTGGAAAAATTCTATGTACTTCTGCTACTTATGAGCCACATTTATCTTTTTTTGGTTGGTTTGAGGGTTTTGTTGTTGTTGTTTGTGCATTGCAGGGGCTGCAGCCTCTTTCTGACATTTTAAAGTTAAACTTTGATTCATGCCATCTATCCAGTCTCCTTGGGAATGGGGCATATTTTGATGAGCAGTGGGATATGCAGGGCTTTACAGGAACTTTTTTTGAGTATGGCGTGGTAGGAGTGTTAAATGAAGTAGGAAATGCCAGGCATTTTGGGTGGTTTTATAGCCGACCCTTTACCCTGTTCCTTCTAAAGAAAGACTCAAGAAAAAACTAAAAAATAAGTGCTCCAGGCATGTCACAGAATACTGACCTGTAAATATCCACCCTTGCAGGTTTTCACACCAACATCTGAAGCAGGTCAGGACAGGGGAATATCAAAAATATTACTGATGCTGGATGTGCCCAAGGGGCACCAGATGTTACTGATGCTGGCAGTGTCCAAGGGATGTTCCCATTATAACCCCTGGGGCTAATGTTATTATCCTGATCTGAGTGGACCTTTCCCTCCCTCTTTCTTAAAGGCAGGAAAAAAGAGGGGATTGCTCAATCCTCCTGCTAGGATGAGAATATTGTCTACCCGTGGTCAAGGCTTAGAAGCATCTGTGTTTCTGTCTGGTGTCTGCTGACACCTTACACCTGCTCTGGCCAGCAGAAGACAGGAGAGCTGGCTCCAAGGCAGGCTGAAGGTCCCTCTCTTGCAGGCTCAGCACCTTGCTTGACATCTGGGCTGTTTGGACTATTATACTGTGGGCAGGATGGTGCAGGGAACATCTCCATGCAAAACATTGCAAAGGATTTCACTTCCCCTCCAGGTTTTTGCTTTGCACCAACATCTCACTAAGCCTAATGGAGGGCACGTTTAATTTGGAGCAGTCCTGTGCATTACAGACTGCCCAGAGGGGTTGTGGAGTCTCCTTCTCTGGAGGCATTCCAAACCCACCTGGATCTGTTCCTGTGTGACCTGCTCTAGGTGACCCTACTCTGGCAGGGCGGTTGGACTCGATGATCTTTCGAGGTCCCTTCCAACCCTTCACAGTCTGTGATGATTCTGTGACCGTTTTGGAGGACGGGGGTCGTGGGCAAGCTTCGTGGGCAAGCTTTGTACCTGCTGCTCCCTGGGGCTTTGCCAGACCAGAGCTGCTGTTCCCACGTCACTGTCGGTCTGTCGTGAGAGCTGAACGTGATGGGGAGGCAATAAAAAAAGCAGTGATGCTTGCCAGGTGATGCAGCAGCTCTTCACTTGACTCTCACCCATCTGGGGAAGGCTCATCCTGCAGACAGTGTGAGGTGGAACCACCGTGCCACGGTAAGGCTGAGCAACACCCTCCCTTTGCTGGTGGTGTCTGGCTGTATATTGCAGGGAATCCTGGAAATCTTTCTTGGAGGGTCATGTTCTGCCAGGCTGGCTGGTTTTTTTTCTTGGCTTGTGCATGAAAAATGCCCCAGTTCTGTTCCCCAAGTGCAGCAGTCATTGTTCACAGGCACACGGGAATGAGCTGCCTTCCTGCCATGCTCTGGGCCTGGGATCAACCAGCCACTAATAAGGTTCCTGTGAAACTCCAGAGGGTTCAGCTACCAAGCCAGTGTCTTACAAAACTGCTTGAGGAAAGGAAGGTGACTTCAGCAGGCCTTGAGCTTCTTTAATTGAAGCCCAAGAGTGACCGTTCGGTTTCCTGTCGCAGAGGAAAATTACTCAAGATTTTTTTTTTTTTTTTCCTATTGTCTGTGCGATTTGATTTGATTAGATTTTTGATAGTAATTACTGAACCAGAAGCAGCCACTTCTGCTTGTCTTTTCTTGGGGGTAAGGCTTCAGAAGAGCAGAGGAGAAGCTTCCAAAGGTCCATGCTGCTTTTGATGCACATTTGAATTCAGGAGCTCAGCACCAGGAGAGTGAGTCTGGACTCCATACAGAGCACTGGAAGGGTGAAGCCTTTTCATGTTCCTTCTGTAATAACAATAGTGCAAATTGTTTTCTTTCAGTGTGCAAAGCTTCTCCCCAGTAGACTCCTGCTTTCCCTTGCTCTGCCTCTAAACCAGAGTTTGGTGACTGTGGCCAAGAGCAGGAAGGGAGGAAAAGGGGCTGCTGTGCTCAACTGCAGACCTTCTGCAACCTTCTTCTTTCCCCTGTTCTCTGGTTCACATCTCTGAGAGCTGGTTATATTATTGTGGCACGTTGTGCTTTGCTGTGCGTTTTTTTCCTAGTCTTTTGCTGTATTTTGGATACTTCAGTTTAAAATGTTAACAAGACTAAGCTCTGTTCCTCCTTGTGAAGCAGGCACGGGGGTATTATACACAAAGTGGGGGGCGAGAGAACTGGAAGAACTGGAGAGGAGTCGGTTTTTGAAATGGTGGTTTAATTTTTATGGGAAATCGGTGCTTAATTTTCAAGTGCCCTGACCATTTGCATCTTGCTGTAGTGTCTCTGTGCCATGCCACACAAGCTGAGCTGGCCGCACAAAATCAGCACATGACTCTTGACTTGAAATTATTATTATTATTGGGTTTTTTTCTACAGAGCTTTCAGGTGGGAAAGCATCAGAATGAGCTTAGACTTGAGCTCCCAGTGCTATCCTAGCATCCCTCCTCCATAATACAGCCAGTCTAGCATGAGAGCTCTGGGAACACGAGTAAATAGGATGGTTTAATGGTTTGGGCGTTGAAATAAATCCCGTGACTATCATCTCAAATTTAAATCTGTGTCCAGAAGTCTCCAGACATATGTGGGGCTCACGACATCCATCTGCTCTTTGTTCTTCAGGTACCTGCAAGCAGCACACTGCAGTGGCTGCCAGGCTGGAGAAGGGAGGGAGAGGGAAGGGAAGGGAAGCAGAAGTTAAATTTGTTAGTGGTGTCATCTCACTCTATTTCCACATTTGCTTTTTTTTTCCACTACAATATTTTCCCCATAGTGTTTGTCAGGTGTTTGTTGCATCTGCGTTAAAAACCAAACATGGAGAGCTCACTGCCCTTGCCCCAGGGGCTTTGACTTGCAGCCCAATTATCTGACACAAAATTTCTAAGTAACTTCCCTGAATTTCTTGCTCCTGTTGGTTGATTCAGCTGTGACTGCCTTCTTGGAGGGGTCTGGACTGTGTCCTGGTGTCACTGATTCACCCACATGGCATCCGCCTGCTTTCCAACTTGGCAATGGGCATAAAAAGCTCCTTAGTGATCACAAGTTTACTGTTTTGGATCAGATGTTTCCCCTCCAAAAACATATTGGTTACAGGGAAGAATAAACAGAGGGAGGAAATCCTGATATATTTGTTATGTACATTGATGTGTTTGGGGTTTTTGTGGTTTTGGTTGTTTTTAAGTAATGGAAGATGAGATTATTTTTTTTTCAAGGAAGCTTAAAGTGCTCAGGCTTCACTGAGAGTCAAAGTCGAGTCATCCCAAACGTGCAGTCCCAACACATTCTTTGCTGTCCCAACCTGGCCAGCCAGGGTGACTCAGTAGATCAGCAGCAGAGCCTGACTTCACATCTATACCATGTTCCCCAGTTCCATATGTTTGTGAAGGAGCACTCCAGAAATTTTTGGCAGTTAATTCCCCAAGCCTCAGTTTTCCCATCTGTAGAAGGGAGACATTAATATTGCCTCCTACTCCCCTCTCTTAATATAAATTGCTTTATAAAAAGTCCCAAGTATTTTTATTGTTGTAATGCATTTAGGCAAATGACAACCTATCTGTCTGGTTCTTTTTACATGCAGATGTTTAGAGCTTTTTTTTCACTCCATGCTCTGCTTTTGATCAGGAAAAGCCAGGATATTTTCCTTGCTCTTCCCCCAGAATTCATGGGGGCCGGAACAGTCTCCAGAACTCCTGCTTGGAATAAAACTAATTAATTACAATACTTGGTGAAGGGTGCGCACCATTGCAGAGTGTAGGCTGGGGGATTTGCTTCTAGGATTCCTTCACAGAATCCCAGTGTGGTGGGAGTTAGAAGGGAGCTCTGGAGATGATCTAGTGCCACCCCCCTGCTCCATCCAGCAGGGTCCAGGTGGGTTTGGAATCTCTACAGAGAAGGAGACTCCACGACCTCTCTGGGCAGCCTGGCACAGGCTCTGACAAAGAAGTTTCTCCTCCTGTTCAGTTGGAACCTCCTGGGTTCCAGTTTGTGCCCATTGCCCCTTGTCCTGTCACTGGGCACCACTGAGCAGAGTCTGGCCCCATCCTCTTGCCCCCCAGGGCCCTTTAGCTCTTGCTCAGCATTGCTCAGCTCCCCTCTCAGGCTGCTCTTCTCCAGCTGAACAGCCCCAGGGTCTCAGCCTTTCCTGGCACAGAGATGCTCCAGCCCCTCAGCATCTTTAAGCCACTTCTGTGGATTAATTTGCATTCTGAATCAATCAGCAAAGTAGAGCCTGATGATTGCATGAATTGTTTCAAAACGATTATATTATCTATAGCAAAAAAAAAGGCTCTCTGGAAGCCCTCCCTTTTACAATGTTATTGAAGAGCATGAGGTTCATCTGTGCAGGTGAGATAACGTCTGACCCTGCTGCAGAGTTCAGGCCTGGCAAAAACAGGTCTTTCAGAACCACAGTACAAACAGAAGGAAGATTCACGGGGAAGCAAATCCAAATGAACAGCATGAAAGGCAAATCAGAGGTCACCCGACAGGTTTCCTTTTCAAAGCACTTTCCAAAGTGAATTAACAGTTAAGTTAGGGCTAATGTAATAGTCCACCCAGCTGGAAATAGCTCCTGAGCTGGAACACAGCATTTGTCCAAATCGCTTTCCTCGCTCAGAGGAAAGTCCACTCAACTCCTAGAATTATACTCTGGTGATTTGTTAATAATCAAAATTGCTGATTTAGTTTATGGTTAAAAAAAAATAAATAAATGGATCCCAGGAAGGTATTTTGAGGATAAGACTGCTGCATTTGGAGGCCTCAGGAAGAGAGGATGCAACCTTAGAAGACCTGAGGTAGGAAGAGAAGTGTACCAGTGACATCTACATGGCAGCACACTCCACTGGGAACTGGGCTCCTCGCTGCAGTGCCTGTTTTGGCTTTTGGGAAACACAAGACAGAACCATTCTAGATGTGGGAGTTAAGCTTGAGGACAGATACACTTGAAAATGTAATTACAAAGTAAAAACACATTTCCTTTTAAAAAGGATACCATTGAGTGTTTAAAATTCATTCTTCTTCTGTGACCAAAAATAAACCACAAAACCCAGAGCAGAGCGACCATGGACAGTGTCCCAGCCACATTTAAACTGGTAAATGCAGGTCCCAGTACCAACAGCCCCCATCACTGAAGCCACACCAGTCTGAGCTGTGGAGCTGGGTCCTTTCCCTCAGCTCTGTGAACACTGGGGCTCTTTTTTTGTTACAAACACTGCCATGCAGTTAACTCTGGCCTGGCTGCTCTCCACAGCAGCTCAGGGTGGATGCAGTTGGCAGGAATGAGGGGGAAGAGAAGGGTGGAGTGACTCCAGGCCTGGGGGGGTTCAGAGCATGCTGAATAGTTTGCAGGCTCAAGATCTCACAGAGCCCTGTGCCCACAGTTAATCTTATAACTCAAGAGGACTCCCAGCAGCCCCAACAGGACTGTTTTCAATGCCCAGAGTGAAGGATTTGGAGATCAGAACATCAGCTTGTGCCTTCTGTCAGGTTTCCTCTGCTGCTTTCAGAAGAGGAAGAGCCTCACCTAGTGCAGGAACAGCCTCTTCGCTGCAGGACTTGTATCACACCCATCATAACACAGAGTCAAAAACGATGGAAGCAGTGTAGCTGTCTGACAATCACCACTCCACACGGGAATCATCTGTGCTTTTGATTTTTGTTATTGTTTCTTTGGCCACGATGATACTGAGGCACCATTTTCACAGCAGTAAAGTGCAGCAAGATTCAAAGGCGTCCGTTCTAACGGCGCGTCCTGCGCAGCACAAACACTTGGCAAGCTCCGTGTCTACTGCAGCTCGACCAGAAATGTAACATGGGTGTGAAGTTCTGAGAAAAAGAGGCTATTGTTGGAGTGCCCGCTCTTACTGAAGGCTCCAAACTCACAGACAGGCCTTCAGTGTAATTCTCCTGAGCTCAGCATCTGCTTGGGAGCTTTGTTGAATCAGAGAAGGTAGGAGGAGGTGTGGCAGAGGTGGAAGGAGTCCCGTGACACTCAGAACATCTAAACCTGCCCCCCTGAAGAATATCTGGGGGAGATGTTTGCTATTTTCAGTTCATCTAAGAGAAGTCAAGTGAATGCCAGACGAACACCAAGGATCTGGCAGTTCCAAACTACAGAAGTCTCGGCCACAATGGCTCCATTTACCAGCCAGAATTTCTAGCCAAGCCAACAAGAATTTCCCTTAAAGCAGCTGTGATTTCTCCAACGTGCAGAGCACATTCCCAGGCCCTAAGTGCCCAAAATGCATCTCCCACACCCCAGCATTCGCTGAGCCAGGCCTGGGACCTGCAGAGCCTCAACCCTGCCTTCTAAGGGCATGAAGGTCCCCCAGCCACGACGGCCACCTCTCTGCTCACCATCCTCATCAACGGGCTGTCTCCAGCTAGGGAAGAGGAGGGCACGTGGTCAGACTCCTGTCTATCTAGTCAGGGAGGTGTAAGGGTTCTTGCTTCTTAATTACCTGTCCGTGGTGATCCAGTTCTTGGAGAGAGCTGGCAGAAAACCCTTCAAGGACAGGACTGCAAGGTTTGTCTAAGGCTGCTGAAGCACCTGCTTGAAGAGGAGATCACACCTAGGGACACACACTAGAGACAAGTGATTGTTGAGGCCATAAACCAAGCTCCAGGCAGCTGATACACAAACCACACTTACAAGGACTTAACTAAAGCACATTGCTGAGCTCCACAGGTGGAATAAAATCACTAGTGAGTGAGGTTACACAAGGATAAAAACCCAAGGGAAATTGAGCACCTAAAGTTAACAAGCCATTTCCTGCCACAGGAATTACTTTCCAGCCAGGGAGAGTAAGAGAGTGATGTGAGCCAGCCGGGCTGAGCTACCTTAGGGAAAGGGAGGCTTTATTTCAACAACCTGCTGAGAGAACTTCTGGTGAGCTCTCCCATTACAGAGGTCACACAAGGTTGATCACTTCCAGCTTTAAAGGTCTAAGTATCTGTGAACAGCATCAAGTTTCCTGGCAACCCCAGGTGAAGCCCACAATCTGCACTAGGACTCTAAGTTAGTGCTCTCACGAGTAAGAACACTATGCCCTTCTTCAGTGAAAATCAGAATGGAACCGTAACCTTACCTCCCTTTTCCAAAAAGGCTCTAAAAATTGAATCAGAGTTTCTTAAACAGATCCAAGGATGTACCTCCACAGTTCTCTTTAGCATATCCCAGCACTGGGGACGTCCACAAGGGGCCATATCACCAGCAGTCTCATCCCACTGGCAGATATCACCTTTGCAATCACTCCAGCAGGAAGAGCAGGGAGATAGTGTCATCTGTTGAAATACTCTGCAAAACAGACAATTTGTACAAATTAACTTAGTGGGGCAGGGAAGGAAAAAAAAACCCCAACCCAACCCTCTGAGGATGTATACAGTGCAAAAATACAGTTAACAGAACAAAACAGTGGAGAAATCAGGGTGTCCTCAGCTCTAGGTACATCCCAGGCCACATTAGGCTGAGAAGCTGCCCTTCTATCCTCCAGCTCCAGAGCTTTTCTATTAAAACAGCTTTCTAGGCTCCTGTAGCTGTCACGTGGAAAACACAAAAGCTGTTAAACATGGCTTGCAGGAGTCAAGCAAGTCCCATTTGACACTGGTACAAAACCCTTGCTCTTTGTAGCACACTGACACAGGAGCAGGGGCTTGGCTAAGCCAGACTGAGGGGAAAAGCAAAAAGCAAGAGACAATCTTGTCCTTCTGCACCTCACGAAAACACAAATTAATACTTTAATAGATGGACTTAACCCTCCAGACACTGTAACCAGAACCAAACAGGCACACAGCGGTGCCCTGGCTACGCTCAGCCCGTCCCTGGGGCTAAACTGCAGCAGCTGCTCTATCACCCGGTGACCCCTCCCCAGCAGAGGAGGGAACTGGGAAGAGAAGACTCAGGGATTGAAATCAGAACGGATTTAATGAAACAGCCAAATACCAGCACCAAGATAAAGTACAGAAAGTGATGCTCAGCCCAGCGAATGTATAGCGGTGGGAGCAGGAGAGGGAAGACAGCAGGGGGAGGAGGAGCCCAAGCAGACCTTCCGTCCTCAGCAAACATCCCCCTTTGACGTTCCTGGTCTGGACACACCAGGAGCCAGCTCGGGGCAGCTGCCCTGGCTGCTCCAAACTGCTCGAGTCCTTCAGCGCGTGGCTGGCCTGCGGTTCTGTCCCAGCCAGACCAGGACAAGGCCAAAGCACCAGGAAAGAAGAGACCCTGATGTGTCAGGACACCCACCCCCTGACAGCAGGGCCCAGCCTGCACTGGAGCCGGGCAGCTCTGGGCCGTAGCCCGGCTTGGGACCAGCATCACCCCCACTCCTGCTCCATCCTGCCCCGTCAGCAGCCAGCAACCCAACGCTGCCTCGCGGGGTCTTCAGATTATCTCCAGAACAACCTCGTCCTCTGGCAACACAGAAAACAAAAGGACCTTCTGGGGGCTCCCCGACAGCTCCGAGCAGGTAACACCCCCGACCACGGCTACAGACGGGTTACAATCGCCCGCTGCCCCCACAAAGAGGTTACACAACACCCGCAGCAGCCGCTCGCCTCCTAGAGCCACGAAGCGAGCGGGGAGCGCACAGTAGACGAGCTACAAAGGAGGCTCAGGAGACACGACCTGTTCACGCTGGGATGGGGTTTATGGAGCCAGGCCCTGTACCTGGGAAAGCGACGGAGCTCTTGAGGGTCGCACAGAACCCCGTCCCTGTCCCCTCACGCTGTGGGACACCATCCCCTCTCCCGTCTCTAAACTATCCCCGTTACGCTATCGCTGCCCTTGCTAATGGAAAACAGACAATTTGCATGGGAAAAAAAACCCAAATTTTTTTTTTAAAAAGCATTTTTAATCACTACTCTCAAAGCACTTTCTGTGGGGAAAAAGCCTTTTCAATCAGTAGTCTCCATTCCAAACGTCACCCGACACAACAGCAGATTTACCCCCTTCCTTCTCGCACTCTGAGCTCACCTAATGACCCGGGCAGGTCATCAACAGGGACACCCCACTAACTGCACAGGCTCTGGGCCAGGCCCAGGGCTGTGGGCCAGGCCCCACTGCCAGCCCCTACATCCCCTCGGGCTCCCAGTAACTCCCCAGGCACCCCCATACATGGCTGCCTGCACCCCAGTACACACTCCAGGACCCTGCTCCCCGCCACTACACTCCTCAGGTTCCCAGTAACTCCCCAGTCACCCCAGTACACACTCCAGGACCCCGTTCCCAGCCACTACACTCCTCAGGTTCCCAGTAACTCCCCAGGCACCCCAGTACCTGGCTGCCTGCATCAGTGCCTACATCCCCATGCATGTTCCAGGCCCTACACCCCCTCAAGCTCCCAGTAACTCCCCAGACACCCCAGTACACAGCTGCCTGCACCTCAACATATATTCCAGGTCCCATTTCCAGCCACTACACTCCTCAGGTTCCCAGTAACTCCCCAGTCACCCCAACACAGGGCTGCTTACACCCCAGTACACACTCCAGGCCCCATTCCCAGCCACTACACTCCTCAGGTTCCCAGTAACTCCCCAGTCCCCCCAGTACACAGCTGCCTACACCTCAACATTATACTCCAGGTCCCATTCCCAGCCCACACACCCCCTCAGGCTCCCAGTAACTCCCCAGTCACCCCAGTACAGGGCTGCCTACACCCCAGTACGCATTCCAGGCCCCATTCCCAGCCCACACACCCCGCCAGGCTCCCAGTTACTCCGCAGTCTCCCCAGTACAGGGCTGCCTGCACCCCAGCGCACCCTCCAGGCCCCATTGCCAGCCCGTCCACCCTCTCGGGCTCCCATTAACTCCCCAGTCTCCCCAGTGCCCGCCCCGCGCGCGTTGCACGCCGGGCCGGGGTCAGAGGGCAGCGGCTGCGCGCGCTGCGGAGCGGAGCGGAGCTGAGGGGCCGCGCCGGGCGAGGTGCGGTGGGGCCGGGCCGGGCCGGGCCGGGCTGGGTCGGGTCTGGTCCCTCGGGCTGCCCCGTCACCCCCCACGTTGTGCTTTGCAGGAGCCCCAGGATGGCGGAGAGACCGGAGGACCTGAACCTGCCCAACGCCGTCATCACTCGCATCATCAAGGAGGCGGTGGGTGCCGGGCACGGGGCCTCCCCCCGCGGCGGGGTCGGGAAGGGGCAGGGGCAGGGGGGGCCGGGGGCGGCTCTCCCAGCGCAGCCGCCGCCGGGGTTGCGTCGCTCGGCGGCTCTGCCGCTTAAAAGGCGGGAGGAGCCGCGCCGGGCAGGACGCGGTGCCGGCTGCGCTGTCCCCGGGGGCTGCCGAGGGGCTCCCGGGGAGGCCTTTCGGGGGACGGGCCGCGAAGCCCCGCGGTGAGCATCGAGCCGCGGGATCCCGGCTCGGCAGCGACCTCGGGGAGCTCCTGGTCCAGCCGGCCGTGGGACGAGCCCCCGAGATGGCCCCGCTCCCCACGCAGCAGAAATGTTCCCGGTAACGTTCAGAAGTAGAGTTCAAAGGCCGGGGAGCTCCCGCGGCGGGACTGGGCAAGCCAGGGACCCAAACAAAAGCGATTCCCTGTCTAAGTGGAAGTCTAGAACAATGCCCAGTCAATAATTGAATGATATTATTGCTCTTAAGCCATGATGTATTTCTGCACCTGGAATACTGTGTCCAGTTTTGGGCTCCCCAATTTAAGAGAGACAGGGATCTACTGGAGAGAGTCCAACAGAGGCTATGAGGATGATGAAGGGACTTGGGCATCTCCCCTGTGAAGAAAAACTGAGGGAACTGGGGCTGTTTAGTCTTGAGAGGAGAAGGCTGAGAGGGGATCTTATGAATGTCTATCAATATCTGAGGGTGGGTGTCAAATGGAAGGGGCCAATCTCTTTTCTGTAGTGCCCAGCAACAGGACAAGGAACAATGGGTATGAACTTGAGCAGAGAAGGTTCCACCTCAACATGAGGAGGAACTTCTTTGCTGTGAGGGTGACAGAGCCTGGAACAGGCTGCCCAGAGAGGTTGTGGAGTCTCCTTCTCTGCAGACTTTCAAGATCCCCCTGGATCTGTTCCTGTGTGGGCTGCCCTGGGTGACCCTGCTCTGGCAGGGGGTTGGACTCGATGATCCCTGAAGGCCCCTTCCAACCCCCACCATCCTATGATTCTATGAACACTGTGACTTCCCCTTCTTGGCAGACTAGACGTGCAGAGAACAGACAACTCAGCCAGAACATCAAGACCTCAACGACTTGCAATTAGCCCAGAAAGCCGAGATCCAACTGCTAACATTAACTCCAGCTACTGCAGAAGAGTTTCCCCAACACCAACTGCCACGTGGGAAAAATGGCACAAAGACATTTAAAATACCTGTGTTTTGCAAGCCCCAGTTTCTGAGCTTTGGTCAGACACCAGGGACGTTTGGGTTATGTAATCACATTTTAAACTGATCCTATAGAAGGGGGGTGAAAAAAAAAGGTGCTGCTACCTTTGTAGGTCCCTTTATGGAGAAACAAGTCCCCTTTAGGTTTCCCAGATGGTTGTATAACGTCTTCTCTTTTATCTCTCTCCCATATTATCAGCTCTTTATCAGTTTTTAGCTCTGTGATTTAGATGCCTTATCCTGAAAGCAGGTTAAGAGCTTCAATTGTTAAAATAAAACCTTTTCTCTCAGCCGATCACCACCCGATTGAGTTTAATTTGTATGAAGAAGAACAACACTCCAATTGTCCAATATCCTTTTCTGCTCTCTTTGTGATAGATGAGTGCATAAAATTAACTGTGCTCCGAAGGACTCACAAGGCTTTCAGAAAATATTTGTAAAAAAGGGAATTACATTTTAACTTTAAAACAAAGCCTCAGGGATCTATTCCCCCCCCCTTCCAAACTATGACTGTCTTTGTGAATCGCTCCCCAGGCAAAGCAGAGGGGACATGAGGACCTTTTTCAAACCTCCTTCACAAGGAGCATTTCAAATCTCCAAAGCAAGTGGCATTTGCAGCTTGACCAGTATTAGAGAGCTCTGCCCTTGCAGGGAATTCTTTGGCTGTAACTGCCAAGTGATTACAGGATTGGGATCTTGTGCAGCTCTGACACGCAGGCTCCGTGTAAGGCTCACCAGGAACTTTGGTATTCTCAGGCAAACACACCCAGGAATTCTTGCATGCAAAATACTCAGGTCCCAGACACCACACACCAAAAAAATTCACATTTTGCTTTCCCCTTGGATATCATCATCTCAGTTCCCAGTCTCTATTTTGATTAATTACCCCAGGCTATTAATAAAATACTTGCACTCCACGGGAAGCGAGAGGGCTCTCAGTCACCATTTGGACCATCTGCACGATTGTTCTCAACCTTCACTACCTTTTCCCCTCTCCCCTCTGCTTACAAAGCCTTCTTTGCACCAATTTTAGATGTTCTGCACAGGGAACTCTGCCAAACCAAACACGTATTTGGCTATTTTCACCTTGTTTGGAGATCAAAAGCATTCTAACGTTTTCTCCCCTATAAATGATACTTCTCTTCTTCATATTTATTCTTAATAAACTGTTCCAGATGTCATCTATTCAGAGGTTTGTTTTCCTTCTGGTTTAGGAAAAAAGAAATTTCATGCACCAGGAGTACTTAAAATCATTTTGCACATTCAAATCCTCGGGCTCCTCTGTTCAGTGACCCTTTTGAACAAATTTCCTTGTTTTTTCCAGCTTTGTCAATAGCACAAGACTTACAGCTCTAGCTTGAACTTTAATACGAATAAAATCCACCCGCAATCAGAAGATCAACCCCATTAGATTATTTCCCTGGTCACAAAAAAAAGAAATGTAACACTTTGATCACCCACCACGACTGCAGCTAACGACGCAAAGACGCTTTCATAATAACATCAAGAGCAAATCTTTCAAGAGATAGTGTTGTTATTATCTTCTGAATCTCACTGAGCAGGAGCAGGGGGTAGCACATATTTGTATATATAGACACCCAAGACTCTTTTGAGCCCTTTCCCAGACTACCATTATCATCATTTACCTGTGCCAGCCTGAACACAGCTACATTTATTCCAGCAGGGGAGGGAATCAGCAGATTTTTTCCCACTTCTTTTCAAATTCAAGTCAACATGTTCTCTTTTGCTTGAGGCAACAGTACATCTCTGGTTCTTCTCCCAAACACCCGTGCTTTCTCCTCAGAAACAAGCCTCTGAACAAGTTCTGCCTCACTGTCCATTCCTGGTCTTTCCATTTTTATTTTGCCCCGATGCTGTCCCTGCTCTTCCACCCTCTCTCAAACAACCCTCCACTTTTCCTGGGGTTCACTGCAGGCCTGAGCCCATCACCTCTTCTGCTCTACCTGGACTGGCCATTCACTCTGTCATCTTATCAGCTAGTGTTGTTTGCTGTTCCCCCATGGTGTTAACTCAGCAAACCTACATACAGTGCTAGTTCCATCGTGAAATTGGTCTCTGAAATCCAACTTCAACAGCAACTTTTTTAGCAAAAATGCATGTGTGCATATTCATTGCTCATCTGTCTCCCAGGTCAACCCCTTGGCTCCTCATGTACAGCAAGCACAAACATCTCCTCTCTGCCTCCATCACAGCCTCAAGAATCCCACCATCCATCACTGTCTTTGCTTCCATCTCCTCCAAGAGCTGCAGAAAGCAATGCCTGGAATGCTGTAACAATTTGCCCTAAGGAGCACACATCAATTCAGAGCGTTACATACTCTGTGCCTCTTGTAATGGCTCAGGGATAGCTCCACAGGTGACAGTCCCTCCTGTGCTGTTGCAGTTCTGTTGTTCCTTACAGTAAGGAAAAAAACCAAAACAAACAAACAAACAACTCAACTATGAATAGACCTATGCTCTTTTTCCTGTTTCAGTTAATTCTGACACTAGGGTCTCCTATCTTAGCTCACTATTAAGTAGTGACAAAAC
Organism: Actenoides lindsayi; assembly: GCA_025331215.1. Classification (NCBI taxonomy): domain Eukaryota; kingdom Metazoa; phylum Chordata; class Aves; order Coraciiformes; family Alcedinidae; genus Actenoides; species Actenoides lindsayi. Next base: position 57,700 of record WTSP01019307.1, on the reverse strand, counting down.
CCACGTACGATGCACGTGGTTCACAGCCCTGGCTTGCCAGTTCTTCACAAAGAAAAAGTGTTATTGTAAAGCTTTCAAAAGGAGGGGAGGAAAAGCAATTTTAATTCTCACGACCTCTTCTGACTTCACTTTCCGCAGTCATTCCTGACAGTTCTTCTTACAGCTTTCTAAATTACACAGTTGGAAAGTAAAAACTACCAAGCGTCGTCTTCTGCGAGTTGGTCTAATTACTCCAGATTCCTTTTTGAATTACATCCAACAAATCACTTTGTATATGTGCTTTACTTGAAAAGTGTGCAGAGCCCTCGTGCGATAAGCACGGCTCTTCTCATGCTTAACACCTCTGAGACTTCACAGAAGACCAGAGCTGGGGCTGGCTTAGTCTTTCTACCGGCAATAAAACGTTGCTTCTCCACACAAATTCAGCCTCACTTTAACAAATTATCAGGTGATTTTTCTAACAGTCAGCAAAGAGTAAAATGCAAATAATTTCAAAACAGCTTCTCGTGTAGATTATTTCCTTTCAAGCGCATTTTCAAGTTTGCCTCGTGCAAGAGCAGACGTGGCCAGTTCAAATTAGCAACAGGAGCCAAGGGGGCTGTGTTTGTAGCCACAGATCCGTTCTCCACCACCTTCAGCCAGTGGCACATCTCTATGTGCTTGTGGCTCTTCCTGTGCATTCCCCTCCCACCCACTTTGCACTGTACTGCTTCTGGTTTCTCTGCACCATGGCCCGTATTCCACGTGAGAACCTTTTGCTCTCTCATATATCATATTTCCTTCTCTCATATTGATCTTTCCCTTGCTACCAGCTCACAAAAAGCTGTAATCTTTCCCCCTCGGGGTATCTGCATTGCCAGCCCCAGGACAGGACGTGGGACAAGGGAGGAGCAGCCACAGAAACGAGAGCATCAGTTACAACAAGACACTGGGAAGCTGGTGAGGACCCCAAAGATTATAGATTTCACAGCTTAAACTCTTAATCTTCCAAATCCTCACTCATGAAAGCCAGGATCACAGCCTGCCAATTACCCTGCTCATGGAGGCTCCAAGTTTTCCCGTTCAGGTGGGACACTTTGGCGAGGCACCGCTGCCCACCCCCTTCCGCCAGCGAGACCGCTCAGGGCACAGCCAGCAGAGCTTCCACGAGAGCAGCATCACACACGAGAGAACAACCTGAGAACAGACAAAAAGCTAAAAAGGCTTTTGCTTCTCTTCAACTCAAGCGTCACTCGCACTGGCAGGCTCTTCCAGGCAGGCTCTTGCCAGGGCGGCCGCGGTGCCGCTGCCCCTGCCCACACCTGGAGTGGCTCTGGCCGAGCTGCTTTTCCCCACCCAGCCCTCACGCTGCAGCACTGGGAGCTGGAGGGTGTTGATAACACCCCCATGTTATCACTGCCAGTGCTCACACGGCACCAGAGGCTGGGGGGGCAGGATGGGGGAGGGGATACAGCCAACCTGAGCTGCCCAATGGGATATTCCATACCATGTGACGTCAGCTCAACTCTAAAGGGAGAGGGCAGGAGGAGGATGGGGGGCATTTGGCTTCTCCTCCGAGCAACTGCTGCGTGTTCTGGAGCCCTGCTTCCTGGACTGGGCCGGACATTGCCTGCGGACGGGAGGTAGAGAATAAAATCTTTATCTCTCATAACCCACGGCTCTTTTTATCTTATTCCCTCCCCGTGTGCCGTGCTGACGGAGGTTGGGGGGAGTGATAGAAGGGCTTGGTGGGCACCGGGTGCCCAGCCAGGGTAAACCCACCACACACCTATAGTCAGCTTCTGCTGCTGGTCCTGATTTTATTTGGTAATTTTGGTCTAAAACTTGGAATAAAAAATAATGCAGAGCAAATACAGCTGTTGTTTCCATCCCTTCTTTCTCCCAAGCTTTTAGAGAAAGGAAGTGTTATGCAGTATTTCTTAGGCTCACGTTGTAAAAATACAGTCCTCTCAAGGTTATCTTATCTACTTCTGGCTAATGCTGCCTTTTTTGTGTGTGGCTTTGCTTTAAATTTAACAGCTTTGTCATTCATTATTTTGGAGCCTACTTTAGAATATACTGATAGCCCATTTTAAGGACTGACAGATACCTTCACCTTGCTAATTCTTACATTATAAGGCCCCAAAGGTCACTGGAGAATAACATATTTTGGATTTATAGCTGAATAAATGCTAATCTATGCAATTATTCCAGCTAATCTATCACACTACCTAAAGAATAGTAGTCTCCATTATTTCTACACAGTAAATATGTAAAGCATAAAAAACTTAGGGTCTGCCAGTATTACTCAAGTTTGCATCTTTTTTGACCTTCTAGTTACATCTAGCAAGAATGTCTCTACTTGGCACTCTTCCTTGATAACACTCCTTTTGTCCCAAGGGGAAGAAAAGTTTTCTTGTAGTTTGAAGACGAGTTACTTTCTGGCAATGTTTCAAAGAAGCAGAGCTGGTGAATCACTAGAATCTTGTCATCACACACATGCTGATAAACAAATCTTAGGAGCAATGACTGTTGTCCTTTGGTTTTGTCTTTTTGCAGATGATATTAAAGTATCTGTAAACGATTTTATTATCAAGGCAACTGCAGTTACTCTGAAGGTAAGTGAATAATAGACTTTAAAAAAATGTGTTATTGTAAACTTCCAAGGAGATGAGAGAAGTATTTTGTGAGCCTATATGGAGATATGAATTCAAACATTGCAATTCTTTATCTCTTATTGTCAGGGTTTGTTTGGTTTTGGGGTTTTTTTTAAGCTCTCCAGGTAAAATTCTCTACCTTGTCTATGCTGTGGACTATAAATATGAGAACTTCTTAGTAAAGATCCTCTTTAGTACGCTTATCATCTGCAGATAACAGTAGATGCTTTGTCAGAAGACTAAAGCAAATGGCAAGAAAAGTCTTCTATTCTTTGCTGTTGCGTCTTTTAAGAAATAATATCTCATTATAAACAAATGTTTGTCCAAGACTTAACACCAGTCTTGTGTCTTGCCGCAGATGTTTTCTGATGCCTATTCAGTGACCTCAGCTTTGAATTAAAAACTCTTCAGGCAACCAGTCTTTGTTTGTTGCTAAGAGTTGTCATTGTTCCCTTTGTCAATGTAAAAGTTAAATTATGCAATGCATTCTGAAGTTAAGATCTTAAATTTCATTAGGGTCTACTTCTTCCACGCAAAACTACAGAGGCTTTACAGTCTTCATAAGCTATTTGCATGTTCCCTGGGTAGAACAGGATACCTTGCATTCTGGTTTGTGTCAGTTCCTGTGCTTGGAAAACACTCCCGGTGCTACTTCATTTTTTGAAACTGAAAGGTTTCAAAGATCCTTTTTTTAAGGAGGTCTCCTGCTCTTTGGAAGTGTCTCCTCTTAGTCCGGAGTGTCTCAGATATAATCACTTGGAAAACAATGTGAAATTAATCTTAATGTCCAAACTTGTGGAAAGAAAGAACTGTGATGGTTTCACTTAGATGTGAAGTAGTTCTGGGTTTTGAATTTTAGACTAACTCATAGGTGGGACTTCTGAAGAGACTGAAGGGGCCAGGATTTTTAAGGTTCAAAGGAAATACTGTCATTTAGCGATAACTAACAGCTAGAATAGATCTCTGTCATGTAGAAAGGTCATTAAGGGGGATACATGCGTCACCCTCACACTATCCTGTGGAATCTGCCCTCGTCATCAAGGCAATATCCGTAGGTGTGACAATGAACGAACACAGGTTTTGAAGCAGTTTGGTATTGCCATGGGTTTGTTACCTATAGCTTCTTGATTGTGCAGTGATCACATTTTCTAGCTATATGGTAAATGCCTAAAAAACCCAAAACTCTTCTCATATCATTGCATTGTTTGAGCATTGGGTTCTAAAATTACAGACAAGATAAAGCAGAACAACAATCCAGACTAGTTGCATTACCCCATAACAATATCAAAACATCAGAAAGGGAGTGAGAGACTTTTTTTTTATTATTATTTGCAAGAATTATTTTAACTGTTCAAAAGCTGAAGGAGAAAGTTACTTTTACATTGGGGAAGTATTCCCATAGATGTATGGAATTGAGAGAACACTGCAGTGGAATGGACTTTGAAAATTTCTAGCCAGGCATGATCTCAATATTAATCTATAATTGCAAGAGCTATAGATTTTAACAAAAAAACCTCAGGATTCTAGGCAGTTTCATAAGAAAGTGTCTGAGAGAAATTCTGGGCATTGAATAGGCCAGAAAAAAATTCCACAGTTATTCTATACCAGAAACAGAAGGAGGTGCTAACTGTGCTCACTGTGCATTTGTTAGATGTGAACATAGCAAGAAGCTTGGTTTTGTGGCTTAATAAGACCTTATGTGAGGAAATGGTGGCACCCAAAAATTACTGTGGCCTGGTAGCTGTGAGCGTGGGATAACAAATCCCTGCACCAGAGAGCAGGTGAAAGGAACAGGAGACAGAGAGAGAATGGAAGATGAAGTTTTGTGGTGTCTTTTTTTTTTGCGTAGAAAAGTAATAAGAAAGATAATGGGATGATAATCCTAGTTTACGATTTGTCTGTATGTGAAAGAATGCCTTAAGTACAAGCATTCAATGTACATTGTATTACTTCTGCTTATATAATAAAAGCTTTTTGTTGTTATTTGTGGATTTTTAAATTGCTGCCTGAAACTTAAAAGATAAGTAGCTTCCTGTTAACGACTAGGCTGCTTTACTCTGCTTTGAAGGAGCGTACTTGTGGATTATACATGTTGTTTGTTGCCATTATTTAAAATAAAACTTCCTTATCTGCCATCACAAAATGACCTAACCAGTGAATTCTGTAAATATGATTTCTCTTTATGACATACAAATAAAAATACTTAGTCTGTGATTAGATTTGTGTTCTTTTTTCCTAGTATTTTCAGCTGACACTTACAGAATTTGATTCTTGAATTTAAGGGTTAGATAATTCTATGCTGCAAACATCAGAAGTCATCTGTAGTGTCATTTTTTAACTTACGTAAAGGAAATTCCATAGACAAACCTGTGCATGATAATACAAACAGCTTTGTAAAATCAGTGCATCTTTGGTTATAAATAATTTGTTGTTTCAGGTATGATTCTGAGAAGCTGGTGTTCTCTTGCACTGTTCAAATCATGTTTTGTTAATATTTTCTTTCTGAACCGTGCAAGACATGCTCTTCTAGCTTGAATGAACTGACTGCAGCTGGTTTGTCAGTTTGTGATTGGCAGGCATGTCAAGATACTGCTTGTATCAGTTATTTAACATGCTAAATTTCTTCTTTGTAGTTCTTAGGGCCACAAGTCCAATAAGGAATTCCACTTTCCTTAAATTATTTACTTTCCTTAATTATGATTTCTACTCACTATTTGACCTTTAGTTTGTTAATGTGCCAGGGGGCTTGCCAGGTGACAGGCCATTAGAACAGTTCTGACTTTTTGGAACAAGGAGGGAAGAGTAAGGCTGGAGGGAAAACTTCCAGGCTGCTATCTACAAGTGGTTGAGCTTAGTAACAACAGCCTCTATAGCAGCCTGCCTTTAAAAATAAACAGTCTTTCATTGCTGAAGTGATGGGAGAAATCATATTGTATGATCTAAATAAAATGTAAGACTATGCTAATCATACTGGAGTTGATAGGAGAAACATCTTGTCCCTACCATCTCTTTTGGATACTTTATATGGAGAATCATTCTTGTACAACACCCACTTGGAGGCATCTTACAACTGAGCATACTGTGAGACTTTCTTGAAGTTTATTTAACTTGCAAAGAGGAGTACTAACAGCCTTTTTTTGCTTTGTTGTTTTGTAATACACATTCTGCCGTTGAATAGGAACTGAGAGTACTGTTACGGCACTTGTAGGAATTTATATAGAGATAAATAATGGAGTATTTTTGGTGGGGATAATGTGTACCACATACCTTTTTCTGGAATACCTTCTCCACTAGGATGTCAACTTCCTAATTACTAATTGCATGGAGGTCATTAAATACTTGTCTTGAATTTACTGGAAATAGTACCTTCACCATATCTATAACCAGTTACTTCAGACTTTAGTTGTATGTTGAAGTGTTTTATTTTTTTCCCCTAGCTGTTTCAGCTTTATATGGTAAACTCAAAAACTTCATTGAAATTATCAGTAAATATCTCAATTTTAACTGAGTCCACACATTGCAAGAAAAGTCTAACGCATTTTCGGAGAACCTCATCTGAGTAACAGTGAGTGTACCTGCAGCGTATCTGTAGCTTCCTTTGAGAGTCATTCTTGAGACATTAGTGGAAAGCAACACATGGGTATAGTAGGATGTCCCTTTCCATGCTTTATAAGTCAGTGTCCTGTGACTTATTTGGGAGAAGAAATTACACCGATTTGTAGCTTTGCATGCTGGGCATCTGTAAGGTGATATCAGTGACTCCTGAAGGAATTTGTAGGCTTTTGTTAATTTTTTTGGTCCAACAGCACCAAAAAAACATTCAGGCTGCCCTACCATTTTCAGTTCCTGGAGCATACATTCATGTTTTTTGACAATGTAAGTTTAAATAAAACAAAATAAATGCAAACTAATAACGTACATCTATTCTTAGACTGTCACAGTGATTTCTGTTTGTTTTTTTTCTTGCTCATGGCAGTCCTGATGACAGATGTGACTGGTTCTTTTGCCTTCACTTACAGACAGCAATCTGTGATGCACTAATTAATTTGGTGAATGCGTGTATGTAGCTAAGTGTCTTAGAGGATTTTCCTTTTTCTTACTAATTGAACCATTGTTCTTTTAACAGCTGTCTTTTTTTTAATTCTCTCTCTCCCTTCTAGCAAATGCCAGATGTGAACGTAACCTGGGATGGAGAAGTCTGCAGGCAGCTGCAGTCCATTGACATTTCTATTGCTGTGGCAACAGACCGAGGTCTCATTACACCAATCATAAAAGATGTTGCTGCCAAGGGAATAAAGGAAATTGCTGCCTCTGCAAAGGTAGGTCTTTCATTCCTCAGCCTACTATACGTTTAGTATATCTGTAGGTTTTTTTGTAGCAGAAAATGCTGCATGACCCAGATACACATCAGTTATAACAAAGGCAGTCTGAAAATGGATCTAAAGCAGTATCAGCATTCCTTAACTTCAAAATTGATATGAATTTTGCAACTCTTTTCATTTTTAATTAACAATAACTTGGCCATCATGTTATTTAGTTGAATGATGGCGAGTCTGTTTGAAAAATAAACCTGTACAGACTTAGGCAATTTACTATAATTGTATTTCTTTAATCTTCACGAGAAGGCTACATAATAAGATTCTTTTGTATTTCCAGTCTTTGGGTGTGAGAATTTGTTTGTCTGGGAGGTTTTTTCCCTTCTTTCCTAGAAATTTGCTTATAGCTGCTACTGTTACTCTCTGTGCTGTTCTATTATGACACTTAATTTCTGTCTGCATTTTTTAAATATGCAGTTCAGTTGAGAATGTCACCCAAAAGGTAACATTAAACTCCTCACATGAATAAGCAATATTTTGCATAGACCAGGTGCCAGAGTGACTTAAATCCATGGCAGTTGTTGCCAGGCACAGAAGCAGTATTTTGTGGCAGGCAAAAATACAATGAATGATGAAATGCCCCAGCACAAGCCTCTTGTATTTTAATGAGTGCTAGTCAAAGGCCTACAGTATCTGAGAAATTAAATGGAAGTAGCTGCTCGTGGATACAGCTGTCCCAAAGCCAGACACAAGCTAGCTCCACTTGGTAAATTTTTGTTTTCCTATCAAAAACTACAGAAATCATAATAATCTGTGTTGGTGGTGGAGAACAACCAACAGAGCTGTAGCAGGAAAACATGTTCAGTGTCATGCAACAAAATATTCATAATTGGATGTGTTTAAGATTTTTCCAGACCATATTGCTTACTTCACATTGAATGTGTTGTGAAAGCAAATCATTTCACTAATAGCTAAGGAGGAAGGTCAGCTGAGATTGTTACGTTATTCTGTGATTAGCGATAGAATGACAGGAAGAAAAGCATTATGAGAGGTGAAGTATAGGTTGTGCTTTCATTATCATCCCCAATACCTGTGATACTGTAATGCAGTATTACAAACCTCTCTTACCATAAAGTAGTGTCCTGCAGCTCCCATAATGGGGGTGTACGCTTGCATTGTGTTTAACAGGGCTATGATTAAGCGTTCCCCTTTCGTTTCAAGTGGAATGTGTATAACATAGGTGACACTACTCAATATGAATGACATTGGGTCACAGAGATTGCAGGTGTCCACACTGACATCATTTTTCTTTTCGGTTTCTTTACTGAATCATGGAAATAAATGCATACCTGACAAGTATGCATGTGAGGCACAAACTGAAACTGCAGCTACTTCTCTACCAGCCTCCCTCCAGTTTGGCAGGAACTTTCTTTGTGTATATCACTTATATGTACCCTTCTGCTGGATGTTAATTTTAACTTCTTTCCAGGTCATGTGCATCACAGCACCACATTTTCATCATTCATATAATGCAATTGCACATATGCATTATGCTCATATTGACCCTATTGTATGAACGCTTTTCCCATAACTACTGTCTTCTGTTCACTAATTATTCAGAGATGAATGAAGGCCTGAAATAAATTCAGTGGATCCTTTCAACTTTTAAGTTCAGTTTCACAAATGAAATGGAGGTCACAGGAAGGGTGGTCTTTGAGGTAGTTGAATGAATACACTCAATCTGCTAGAAAGTTCTGAAGTGGTACATGGCAGTTTCTTTAAACAAATGTGTTAAGAACACTGAGTTTATAATCAGTATTTTGTTAGATATTTTTGCCATCTAGAAACACTTAAGGACAATGGTTTTCACCATTGTGAAAACTGGAGCAGTGTTTGCAAGGTGAGAGAACGGCTTTTACTGAACAGCCAATATCATTAGGAAAATGAAGTTTTGTGTCCTAATCTCTGACAAATCATTGCAGCTACAATAGTGTTGCTGAGGCGCTTCCCAAAATCTAAAAGCAGATGACTTTTTAATGGCTGTATGTAAAAAGAGTTAGTCTATTACAACACTTTAATTTCTTTCCTCTCTCTTCTTTTTCTTCTTTAATCTTTCTTAGGCTCTAGCAAAGAAAGCAAGAGATGGAAAACTGTTACCAGAAGAGTACCAGGGAGGATCTTTTAGGTAAAACCCTATAGCAGCATTTAATACATGCAGTGTGGGTTTAGAACTGTTTTATCCTCAGCTGTTCCACTGTGTGTTAGTGCATTACCTTTTAAAATCTTGATCCATTTAGAAAGAAAGTCCATGTGATGATTCTGAGGGTCAAACCCAGGCTGAGTGTCCTGTATCAGGAGGAAACAATTACAGGCTTATTTCGTCTGATCCTGGTGTGGAGTTCCTGTTTTCCATACTGAGACGGACATGACTTAATTTTTGCACCTAATTATTCCCAGTTGCAGAAGAATGCTGGGTGTTTGGTTGGTTTTTTGTTGTTTTTTTTAAATTGCACTCTGTAGTTAGGAAAACCCATTGGTAATAGTATTGAAATAAATATTTTAAATGGAGTTGTTTGGCAGAGGTATTGCAGCAGACAATGATGTCTGGATTGTCTTCAGTTCACTCTTCAGAGGAATGTCTCTAGAGGACCAGTTACAGTGAAGTTGTAGTGTTAACACTTAGTTTACTTTTACCTGAAACATTAAAAACTGAGTAGATCAATTATAAATATTAGCATATATTTAGTAATTTTTTTCTACAAAATATACTCTACAAAAAGAGATCATGTACACAATGATGAGAAACAAATGGCATATGTAAAATACTAGGATAAGTATAGTGATGCTGTTGCACAACTAATTTCACAACTTAATTTTTACACTCCCAAATCTACAAAAACTAATGTACTCTATTTTATGGCACAGTATCATCAATCCACATTATTTGTTATATAAACTTTAGCTTAGCTCATTTTTTGTCAATTTTGAACAGCTAGTTCTCAATGCTAATGTTAATCATGTATTCTTGAACAGATAATTTATGATGAGAGTAATATTACAGACTTCTTCAGAAACATTGTTGTAGTGTGTATTAATGTCCCTGGGTTGCACCTGTCTGGAGTATGTGGCTCTTATGCTGGAGGAGTTGTCAAAAACATCTTTAAGCCTTACAAGAAAAAAACATGGAAATACCGCATTGGAGGCTTGGATGTCGTCTTCAACATGAATAGCCTCTGAGTGTGAGTGTGGGCCAGCTTTCTCTATAGACAATCTGTCATGAAAGAGTCCAAGCCTTTCCCAATATACTGCTTCCCAGCCAGTGACATGGACAAGAGTATTGCAGGGAGGAAGGCATCATGAGACTTTTCCTGTGCCTGAGTGATTTCTAAATGCCTCTATTGTATTACTTGGTTATCAGTAGCCACTGTAACTTAGAGTTCAATCTAAGAGGCATTTGGCTTGGAACAGGCGAAGCTTATTTGAAGATATGACTTTCCCAACCCAATTTCTGACTTAATGTGTGCCACGCAAGGATACATTACTGTAAAGAAATGGGATTTTTTAAAAGGTGCTTTGTGGTAATTGCAAAAATCTCAAACCCTTGAAAGTTTGAAGTCCAGTTCAGATCTATTTTAAAGTTAATGGATTTGGCCTCAGGAAAGAATTAGGTCATACTAGTCACTAAATATAGATTGGTTTTTCTAGGGGATATACGATTTCTGACATTGGTGGTAACTCTCTTCTCTTTCATTTAGTATCTCAAATCTGGGCATGTTTGGCATCAATGATTTCACCGCAGTCATAAACCCTCCACAGGCCTGCATCCTGGCTGTGGGCCGAGCAAGACCAGAGCTCAAGATTGTGGAAGATGAAGAAGGGAATGAGAAACTTAAGCAGCGTCAGCTCATGACAGTGACTCTTTCAAGTGATGGTCGCCTAGTAGATGATGAATTGGCTTCAAAGTTTTTGGAGACCTTGAAAGCCAACATAGAGAATCCAATGCGACTTGCCTTGTGTTAAACTCAGTGTTAAACTTGGTTATCTTGTTTTGATAACATAGGTAACTATTATATACTTGGGATTGTTTTTCTGTATAGAGAAGTAAATAGTTACTATGAAATGGACAGTTAAAATATTTAATTTATTGAATTAATGTAAAAAAACTATTAACTTTCATGCTTTTAGTCTTTTGCAATGTCCAGGTTTTATACTGTAAAGCTAAAAGACTTTAAAGTTAACATACTACATTTCTTTAAACAGTAGTAATAGCACATAGAAAAGTCAATCTCCTCTGTAAAGGAAAATTCAATAAAACTTTATGAAATTTAAAAGAAAATCATAGAGTCAGAGCATAGTTTGGGTTGGAAGGGACCTTTAGAGGTCATCTAGTCCAACTCCTCTACAGTGAGCAGCGACATCTTCAACTAGATCAGGTTGCTTATATCCATGACCAACCCAGCCATGAATGTTTCCAGGGATGGGACATCTGCCATATCTCTGGGCAACCTGCTCCCCTGTTTCACCACCCTCAGTGTAAAAAAAAAAAAAAGTCTTCCTTATATCTAGTCTGAATCTACCCTGCTTCAGTTTGTTTTAAAACCATTACACCTTGTCCTATTGCAACAGGCCCTGCTAAAAAGAGCGTCCCCATTGTTCTTATAAGCCCACTTTAAGTACTGAAAGTCTGCAATGTCTCTGCAGGGCCCCCTCTTCTCCAGGCTGAAGAACCCCAACTCTCTCAGTTTTACCTCATAGCAGAGGGGTTCCAGTCTTCTGATCATTTTTGTGGTCCTTCTCTGGATCTGCTCCAGTAGGTCCCTATATTTGTTATACTGACTCCAGAGCTGGATGCAGTACTCCAGGGTGGGATCTTTCTGTGCTGAGATGGAATGCCTTATTTAAGGGCTAAATATCTAGCTTTTAGAGGGAGGAAGGCAAGAACCATAATTGAGCAAAATGCTGCTGTGAGTCCTGGTCAATACTAAGATAACTGAGTAGTCAAACTATATTGCTGCTGTAGAAAGCTTTCCAGTTTCTCAGAAGACTTTTCTGGCGTATTATGCCATACAAATTAGACTGAAATAAGATTTATAAGATTTTGACATATATTTCAGTGGATTCCTACTTAAGAGCAAAGACATTATAAAACAAAAAAGTTTTGTTTAATTTCATTTATATTAACTGTTTTTCATCTTTCCCTTTACTATAAGCTATAATGAAAAAAAGACGAAAGCTGTGGAGATGAATGGGGAGAAGAAATTACAGGAAATTCTGAGAGAGACTAAATTATATCATAGATAGAAAGGTATTTTCTCAAAATACTAAGTAAACTTTTGAAGCCCACAGCTTCATTTGTATAATTAGAACTCATTAAAACACATTGAAACTGTAGATGCATCTGTTTTTTCCAGTATTTTAAGGTAACTGCAGAACTTAATGCCTTGCAGAAGGGTAGAGAGGAGAATAAACTTGTCTGAATAAATGCATTCTCCATAAAGGATGGAATCTCAGCATTGGTGATTTCTAGTTTTTGATGGAAACAGTGTTCAGTGAAAGCAACATTTTGTGTAAAAAAAAAAAAAATTAATAATGGGGGGTTTTGACTCAATTTTGAGACAGTTATATTTTCAATGATGCCCCAACTCGGGTATCTTCAGTACTGCAAAATATAAAAACCATTTCTTTAGGTGCTCTGTAATGTATTGTGGTTAACTTAAAACCCAAGGTAGTTGTGCCAGCAGTATTGTGATGAAGAACTCTCTGTGATCTCTTAATCTCAGTTTTTCCAGTATGAAAGGTCAAATTTTATGCACTGGACATTTGCTGATTAGTGCTGTTCTTTGTATGGACAGAAAAAGATGTAAGTATGAAGTGTTTCATCATCATATATACTGAGTTGTAACTCAGAAGCTTAAATGTAGTGGCCTGAAGTTTCAATTAAGAGAAGTAGATTGTGGGTTTTTTCTTATATATAAATATGGAACCACTTACTGTATGTGTTTGTAACAAAATAACTGCATTTCCAGGACCTGGTGAGAACACAAATTGTCAGTAGAATTCTGGGAGTTTGTCTTATTTTAGTTTGTGCAAGTATTTTTTTTAAGTTTTGAAGGACTTGTTTGAGCTGCCACCATAATTAAAAAGCTAATTGCAAGACAAAACCTTTAGTTAATACTGAGTTGAGAGCTTTTGCTCAGTCAGTTTGATTCTTTGGCTTATTCTGATAGTTTATAAAATTTATGATATATTAATCTAGCAGTAATTGGATTACCAAATCTAATTTACTGTGCATATAAATTTCCAAGAGTTTCTCACTGATAAATTATATTCAGGATTGCATGCTGAAGATTGATTTGCAGCTTTAAAGTAGTTAAATGTGAACTTTTCTGAAGTTGTCAATACTGTATTACTTTGAAGGGAAAAATGCCACCAATTTATATATTGCCCTTAATAACATACAGGAAGTATGACTATTCCATATCTCATTGTGCTCTGCTCAAGAGAATTTGCAGACTAATTGAAAATCTGATAGACTGTTCATGTTTTTACCTGATGCTCTACTATTGTTGTATGCTCCTCAGCATTTGTATATTCTACTCTTTTGTTGGACACAGTTAAGGGCTGCATGACCAATGTGTACAACTACAGTTTTGTGTGTGTGTGTGTTTGTGCATGTGTGTTCATGCAGTGCATCACTGTGTTTCAGGTTTGGTTTTGGAACCACTGGAAGGTGCTATTGTATGTAAGTATATATCATGTCTCATTTGTGTGAGTGCCCAATACATTACTTTCCCTCTGCAACACAAACAGGTGAAGAAAATGCAATTTTTTCTCCAGGATAAATAAATGTTTACAACTTTTGAACTAGTCAGATCTCAGTAAAGCTAAAACAAGCTTTAGTTCCAATTTCTTCCAAAGCCTGTCTGCTTAGCAGCTTTGGCATTTGACATAAGGATGGATGGATGTGATTTGTAAGTCATGTGGAGGAAACCTGTGGAATTCAGACATGTAATAGCAGTCAAAGCTCCTTAATTCAAAGTAATTGTACCATTGGGCAACATCTGCCACTTCAGCAGAAGTGAGACAACAAATAGTTGCCCACACAGGTTAAAATAAAACAATCCAATATCTTCCTGAAGAATTTAGGGGTTTGGGATTGGGGGCAAGGGATAAAATGGCCCAGAAGGTCAACCGTGTGAAATGGTTATGCTTACATTTAAAGCAAATTTGGCTTGAAGTAAAATGAACAATACAACTTTTCATCTTTTACTCTCTCAAATGTCTTCTTTCAACATCTTTTTTTTTTTTTACACACCTAAGAAATACCCTGAAGACATTCACATTCTTGAAGAATTAAAAAATAAAAATTTAAGGATATGCTTGGGCAAGAAGAAAGACCCTGAAAATTACTGATGAGTCAGCCTCACCTCCATCCCTGGAAATGTGATGGAGCAGCTCATTCTGGAGATAGTATCTCAGCACGTGGAAGAAAAGAAGGTTATCAAGAGTAGCCAACATGGATTTACTAAAGGGAAGTCACATTTAACTAATCTGATAACCTTCTGCAATGGTGTGACTGAATGTGTAGAGGCAGGGGGAGCAGTGGATGTTGTCTACCTTGGCTTTAGCAAGGCTTTTGACACTGTCTCCCATAACATCCTTGTGGGTAAGCTCAGGAAGTGTGGGTTAGAAGAGTGGACAGGGAGATGGGTTGAGAACTGGCTGAACAATAGAGCTCGGAGGGTTGTAATCAGTTGTGCAGAGTCCAGTTGGCAACCTGTAGCTAGCAGTGTTCCCCAGGGGTCAGTACTAGGTCCAGTCTTATTCAACATCTTCATCAGTGACCTGGATGAAGGGACACAGTGCACCCTCAGCAAGTTTGCTGATGATACGAAAGTGGGAGGAGTGGCTGACGCAGCAGAAGGCTGTGCTGCCAGCCAGTGAGGTCTGGACAGGCTGGAGAGCTGGGCAAAGGTAAACCTAATGAAGTTCAACAAAGGTAAGTCCTACACCTGGGGAGGCTACGAGGATGACTGAGGGCCTGGAACATCTGCCTTAGGAAAGGCTGAGAGACCTGGGGCTGTTTAGTCTGGAGAAGACTGAGAGGGCGATCTTATAATGTTACAAATACCTGAAGGGTCAGTGTAAAATAGAAGGGGCCAGTCTCTTTTCAGCAGTGCCCTGTGATAGGACGCGGGGCAATGGTCACAAACTAGAACACAGGAAATTGCACCTCAACGTGAAGAAAAACTCCTTTACTGTGAGTGAGGGTGATGGAGCACTGGAACAGGCTCCATCCAGGAGAGGTTGTGGAGTCTCCTCTAGAGACTTTCAAAACCCGCCTGCATGTGCTTCTGTGTGGCCTGCCTTAGGTGAGCCTTCTCTGGCAGGGGGGCTGGACTCGATGATTTCCAGAGGTCCCTTCCAACCCCTGCCATCCTATGATTCTAATTAATCTTCCTACATGTAATCCCTGATAGAACCTCACTCCTGCGAAGTGAATGCTCAATAAATTCTATTTTTATCTAATCATTTTATCCATATGCTTATCTCTATCCATACAAAATATAGTAGACAATCTTATTTCAATTAATTATTAGTCCCATTAGCTACAATAGAATTTTAAAATTGAGTAGGAAGCCATAAATATGAGAAGGAATCTGAGAAACACCAGAATTCTGAACACATGCTTTGATGTGCAATGTTTTACAGAAAGTTGCATGTTGATTGTATTAAAGTATATACACAGTTGCAGAGTGAGCTGGGAAAAACTAATTCAGAATTGTTGGAACCAAGTATAATGCTTGCTGTGGTTTTTTTCATATGCAATAATTTGTGCCATAAGGTGACAGAAAATAAAGAAAAAGGTGCTGTTAGGATTGCTCATGTAGTAGTTTTATGGTGGTGACCTGTAGGTTTGAAACTCACTTTTTATTATTTTTTACTTTCTTGGCTTTTCTTGTAGGACTTCTTATTTTTCCACTGAGTTTTTGTACTGCATTACCTCAGACCATAACAAATATTTTTTCCTCCCTAAAATCCACTGAAGCTTACTTTCTATAATTTGTGCTGTGGACTTCTATGGAGAATAATTTTGTTGTCACAGATGAACAATCCAGTATCTTTCATAACCGCTGCTTCAGAAATGTGAAAAGCTGTAGTGTAGAATTAAAAACTTTGCATAGGAAAAGGCAGAGTTGAGATGTGGCAAAAATTACAGCACCCACTTCTAAAAGCTTTGGTGGCTGAAATGTGTCCCAGCATTGTCTTTTGGCAGAATGAAGCCGTGTTACAAGGAGTCCTCTTGCCAAGCAGGCAGTCTGGAGCAGGTAAGCGAGCAGGTTACATGATACTATAAAGATGTATAGGTTACTGAACTGGTAGCTCATGTTATGATTTGTAGGTTACTGAACTGGTGGCTCATGTTATGATTTGTTTTTTAATTCAACTGTTTCTTCGTTATGTTTGCCTAATTCATGCTATGCACCTCTGTCTCTTACAGTTGGATGATCCTATATTACTTGAATGCAGGATTGTAAATTTACATTGAATTTTACTGCAAGTTAAGTGCATTTTTTTAAAGAAAGCTATTAGGACTCAGAATGGAACTGTTGTGACTGTATGAGAGTGATTTCCAAGAGCATAGCCATAGCTCAAGACCATCCTTCACAGGATTAGGACACCTTGTCATCTATCTGAACTTCTCTAAGGCCTTTGACACAGTGCCCCCTAACATCCTTCTATAAATTGGAGAAGGACGGCTTTGATGGGACAGATGATTCAGTACATAAGGAATTGGCTGGATGGGAACAGACTTTTTAATATTGTTATAACATTAAAAAAAAATATGCCAGCTAGATATTATTCTTGGACAAGAAGTGTACCTAAAATGAGGAAGACACTGATCTCAACATATAAGGAAGATGAGCATTGCTGCAGGATGGTAGCACAATAAAGAAGTATCTTCAGTGTCTCCTGTCAGCTTCCCTTCTGACTATAGTAACGTAGTCTGAAAATTGAAACTTCTACAAGAAGGTGTGTGAAACGTGCCTTTTTATTTTGCTGTATTTTATAAATTACCAGAAATATATGCATAGTTATACAAAATTTGTTCCCAAGAAAGTGTGTTAATCAGCTTAACTAATCTCTGCACATAGAGCTGTTCACTGAGTCACTCTTGAGAAATGAGACTAAAGATACTGATGCACTCCTCACTGGTGGATTTGTTTGGCATAAGCGTTGATAGTGCCACTGCTTTCAATCATTTCAGTCAATGAAAGATGTGTTTTAAAGAGAAAACAGAAATAAAGCACGGCCAGCAGAGGGCAGGCTGAGCAGCCTGTTTTTCTGACTCGGGTTCTCTTTAAAGGTAAATATAATCACCAAATTATTTTAGTATGTAGATATTCTTGAATTCAAACTACAGCTTGATAGTTTAGTGTTTGCTTTGAAATGTTTCAGAATGCATCTGACACAAATAAAGAAGGTATAGTAAGCACCTCCCCTTCTGCTGTCCTCCTTGAGGAAGCTGTAGACTGCGATGAGGTACTCCCTCAGCCTTCTCAAAGCTAAACAAGGCAAGTGGCCTCAACCACTGCTGGTAAGTATTGCCCTTGAGACCTTCAACATATTGGTCACCCTACTCTGGACACACTCTAACAGCTTAATGTCCTTCGTATATTGAGGTGCCCAAAACTGGACATAATACTTGAGGTGGGGCTGCACCAGTGCAGTATAGAGTGCCATAACCACCTCCCTTGGCTGGCTAGCTGTGATGTGCTTGATGCACCCCAGGACACGGTTGGCCTTTTTGGCTGTCAGAGCACACTGCTGAATCATATTCAATAATGTTTTATTCCATTTGTCCTTAAAGTGTTGAAGGCATAGAGAGCAAATTCCTCTAAGCCAGTATGGAAATTACATCCATAATAGATTAAACAGAGAAAAAAATAATCAGTTCAAAGTATCTTTCAATATCTTTATTACTTATGCTTAAGTTTTAAACTTAAAACCTCTTGTGATTTCGTTATATGTAATCATGTTTAAGTAAAGCATTTGAGGATGACCGTGGTAGCCTGCTCGAGATTTGTAGAAACATGGTAACCAGTAAATGTTCCAAAAAACACAGAAACTTAGGATTTGGGTGAAGAACAAGGTGTTGATTAAACTGGGTTGCAAATCATTTACCGGAAGCTTGACTGGCTACTTTGCATGTTTACTTTACAAAATCTGCCTGACCTGTATCAGTGAAAAGCCATCACTTTCTGCTTTAATTCAGTTTGCACTCCTTCCATTTGATGTTGGGTTTGCTTTGACTGTAGGTACCACAGTGGATAATTATTGAGATACAATAACCATATTGTTCTCTTCTCTCTCCACAATAATTGTCCTACCCGGCAAATTAAACATTTGTGTCATTATGAGAAATAACTAGGTGGAAAATTACAGACTTTTCTGTTTGTTCATGACCAGTACTAAGGAAAATGATTCATGCTAAGCTAATTAATACCACTGTTTATCTCCTTAAAGATGAGATGTCAAGAGAAGATTCTCTACTATACCTTAAAAGTTCCTCTTATGTGGCACAGGCCTAGATAGGAAAGAAGGGCAGCTGTGATCATTTTTATTTCTGCTCACTCTTGTATGAAGAATTTACTGAATTGTTAGTACAGCAGATGCCTCTCCTACAGTTCCATGGTTTTTGCATTGTCTATGTAATGTTCATGACAGTGTGCTGTTCACTTCACTTTGCAGGGATCCAAGCAATTGAACCTTGGAGGATAATCTCTATTGCCCTCCCTAGTCATCAAACAATTCCTGGTTTAGCTGCCTATCTTAAAAAAGAATAAATATGTGTAATTATATTTCATTTTGCAACTTTGATGCACTTTTAATTTCTTCCCTGCCAAGTAATTTATAAACTTAAATATCCACAGAAGCTCTTAGCTTGTGCAGATGCTTATACTTGCTCTGTCATGTCCCAGTCTCCATCAGCAGCATGCACTGAGTTTTCTAGGTTTCAGCAGACAGCATCACACTATTTCCTCTTCCTTGCATGGAAATTAGGAACTATAATGGATACCTTGGCTGATCAAGAAATGAATTCTTGCACTCTTCTGAAATGTGAAAATTCTGGCTTATAGTGCAGATTTCAACCCAATATTCTGAGTGCAATACATTGTTTACTCGCTCATTTTGTCAAGGATGCTAGAGCACCTTTATTATATGTTTTATAGGACAATCAGTAGACAGATTCAAGTGAAAATAATATTCACACTTTTTTTTTTTTCCTTGCAAGAGTATTTAGAGAGACTGGTTATGTATGGAATTATTTTGGAGTCAATTCATGTATGAATTGGCTGTGCCTATAGAAACTTATCAGATGCCAACAAGGAAATGCAAGATGTTATAACAAGTATAGAAGAGTTACAGCATTTTCAGGCAGATTAGCAGTCCTTCCTCTCCATTCCTATTTTGAACCTAGTCTAGTTATCATAGTCTTCAAAGCAGGTGATGTCTTACTCAAGCTCATAACAAAGGCTAATGATTATAAATGACTCCGAGCCTGGAGCAGGAGAGACATTTGGGGATGTGCTAAACAATGCTCTAAGGCACCTCCTTGACTGCTTTTCCAATGTAGTTGTATACTGACAGGCTCCAAACACTCTGACAGCTGCAGAGGAAGGCCACAGAGGGTCTAAGCTCTCTTATTGAAATGGATAATACTAACAAAGGTGAAGACATGTGATTATTGGCTTCTTTTCACAAGATTTTTGTTAACAGCTCCATTCCAATGTATTTAGACACAATGCAGCCACTTTCTTTGACTTTAAGACAAAGGAAAGAGTTGCAGTTTTACCACAACAGAACTACTGCTGTGTTAATACTTTCGTTTTCAAGCAAGACAGCTTTCCCCTGCTGTGTGTAAACATAATGACTGTGTTCATCCTCAGTCTGTAACACCCTTAGCTGTATTAGGAGGGAAGAACTTTTCTCAATACTCACTGTTTATCTGGACGTTAGCAATTGTGTTTTTACCAGTAGCACCACTGCTGCTACAAACTTACAAAACTAAATTGACCTATCAGGAGTGTCTTAAATATTTTTCACAAGGCTTAAATATTGAGATCTGAGCTGTTAAAAGAGATATTTTGGCCAAGGACTACATTTCAACAGTTGCAATAAGACATCTTTATTTTGAAAGGCAAGCCCTGTTATGCAGCATAGAAAAGATGAGAGAAAGTAAAGAGAAAGTAGCCTTTTTCACAACTGTGAGCATCTTCAATTATCAAGGAACAGCTGGGTTTTTTTTAAGCCGTAAATTATAATCAGATGATCTCTGACCATATAATTCTCTTAATCAAACTCTGAAGGAAGTAATGCTTCAAAACTTTTAATATTCCATAGCACATTTAAGAAAGGGAATTTTATTGATGGGACCTCCTTTTAAGGCATGTTTGCATGCTTTGAATGTGTGCCTGTGCACATGTATTATCTCTGTATGTGCTGAAACGAACCAGTGAAGAGGGCCAGCTGCTGTTTCAACAACATTTGTTAAAGAATTTCAGATTCAGGCTACACGGTGAAAAGAGGCAGGCTTCTGAATTCCCCTGCTGAGACTTCAACATTTCTGCTTTAATGTATGTGTGTCAATGCGTGCGTGTATAGCTACAACATTGTGGGAGGCTGAAGAGAAACCTGCCCTGATTACATTTGAAGAAAGCATTTGCAACACTGCATCTGTTACTCAAACACAAGTGATGAGACAGTTGAAATAACAGCTAGGAGCAAATACTCTTGGCTAAGGGAAGAACCCTGAAGAACCTATGAAGCAATCTTTGTGTGAGAAGGCAGCTTTCCCTTAGACATAGACCTCATGACGGTATCTCTGGGGGAGATGTGGTGGTGGAACGGGTTGTCTTGTGTGAGTGCTAATGTGTCTAGTGCTCTTGGAGAGGTTTTAAACATTTATTTTTATTAAGAAATAAAAAGACAATCGACTAACCAAGCAAATTCTACAACGGGATTTGTTTATTATTTCAGAAAACTGATTTAAACAAGTGACAGATCAATGAACCTATTTTAAAATGTGATGGTCAGTACTAAAATAATTCTTATGCATACATTTTATTCTTTATATAAATCTAAATAAAAACATCTACAAATAAAGATCCTTGAAATGTTAATTTCTAATAAATATAAAGGGTGGTTTTTTTCTTAAGGTCTGCAACTGCTAGGCAAGTTTTCTGGATTAGATCCCCATATAATCATATTAGGAAATGTAAAAATGGCCTTTTTCTACGCTCTTCACCAGGTGAGAAAAACATATTAATTTTCTTTTACTCTTCTTTTTTTTTAAATAGTTTCAATGTACTGAAAGAACAGTGACCTAGTTTACCAAAAATATTATATACACACTGTTATTTTCAGAAAACTGTGGATGTATATCTAAAGTTAAAAATATTTTTATTTTTATATATTTTATATTTATTAGAAATGACCATCACATTTTAAAATAGGTTCATCGATCTGTCACTTGTTTAAGTCAGCTGGACAATTTCTTATCTGGTAATGGTTAGCCTATATTTCCAGCAATCCCAGAAAGCCTTGTCTCACCTCATCATGAATTGCTAAGAACCTCTGTTATCTCTGAAATCCTTATACATCCTGTAAGTTTGAATAGAATAATTCTGGAAATGTTTTTGATTGCAATGAAAGTATATTTGGACTTCAAATGAAATTCCAACTTTTTAGAAGTCTGTGAGGACTAAACTTTATCAGGAGTTAAAGCTTTTAAGTTCCCAACTATCCTTTCCTTAGTAACTGTTTTCTTGCCTATATGTAAATAGAGTCCAGAGTTGTGAAATGAAAATTTTATTGGGACTATCCATAGTGGTGCTGAGAGACTGAAAAGATTAGGATAGCAGCTCCAACTACATCTTAAAAAGCTGCCTTCCACTTCCACTGTGAAATATCAGTGAGGGAGCATATGCCCTTTGTGTTCCCATATCTCAGGTCTCCTGGCTCTTGATCTCATCTCTTTCAATCAAATTGTGAGAAGACAGAACAACTGACCACACAGCAGAAAGCTGAAGCATCTTTCCATCATTTATCATCAGTCCTGGCTAACCAGACCAAGGAGGTCCCAGTTGACTGGAAATTATCAAATGTGATGCCCATTTACCTGAAGGTCTAGAAAAAACATTGAGGGAACTACTTATTCTGACTGTGGTAGAGATGTTCTAGATGCACTTTGTTCATGTTTGTTTAGAAGTAAGACTCGAAATGTCAGCCAGTTTGTGAATCATATGCTTAATTTAAAAAAAAAACACAACACAACCTGCTGCCTCCTTTTCTGAAAGCCTGGGTTGTCATCCTTTCTCAGTCGTTGGCCTACCTTCCCACTGGCTTTGAATTATCCCTTCTAGTGCTACTTCTCCTCGAAGCTATGCTTACCAGCCCCATGTCAGGAACTGGTTGATATTAGTCTTCACAACTTCTGCAAAAGGAGAAAAGCAGAGGCTGTAGGTAAAAATTTATGATTATTATATACATATATATAAATATATATATATATGAATGTTATATTCATTGCCTATCCAGAAAACTCTTTGGTTTCTTTTGAACTTGGTACTGAAAGCTTGTGAAACAAGAGGAAATATTTAATTAAAATCACTTTATTTTCTGCTTCATAACCTATTCACTACCCACTACAACCCAGCAGGACTTGCCATCCCTTCAAAAGAACTCCTTTGTCCACCTGTAAACTGTTTTAACTAAGATTCACTAAAGGAGGCCTCATTAAACTATTCACTGTGTTTTACAGTCTAGAGCAGGCTACCAGTAACTGTTGCCAAATCACAGTGTCAGAATGTGTTTAGACACAGAGATACAGAAATAGATGAATTGTACCACTGTTGAAGCTAGCATAGTAAATGATTTGCTTTTACTATTTTAATTTATTTTACCTCACAGGTTCCATGCTGGGCTTTTGGTGGCCATTTGCACCTGGTTTAAAAGTAAAATATGTAAAAAACTAGGGGGCAATAGCTTCTCTTCAGAAGCGGCAGTTAGAGACCAGGTGGGATATCCAAAAGTGTTTAAAATAACACTGAGGTTTGTGTGTAAACAACAAACTCTCATCACCAAGTTACATCACTGAGTAAGCACGGAGAGAAACCACTGTTGGGTTTTGACTTGCTGTTTCTTGTTTCCCCAGTGAATGAACTAGAATGAATTTTTTTATTATTTTTTTTTAAATTGAATGTTTGTTTTCTTGACAGGACTTTTCATGCTTTCACTGCAACATATGATATACAAAGAATAAATTTTTCTTTAGACTTGGAGACATGTTTCTAACAACATCAGTAGCTGTGCGTGTCTTGAAAGTAAAGATAGAAGTGCTACGTACAACTTCTGTATTTCTGACAGAGCTGCCCCATGCAGAGGTAAGAAATCAGCTTGCAAGCTACTATGGAAATGAGAAACAAAGGATTTGCTGGATAATAGCTTCATTTGATTATCATAGATTTCGGATAATTTATAGCAGTGAACTGAAGTTCAATGAAATAGAAACAGCAGGAAAGAGACACTTCAATCTTCACTTTTGATTAAATCCAATCCAATATTCAGCATAATCTACTGTTATCTGTAATTTGGAGATTTGAATCAGGAATCAAAGAGGAAGAAAGTTCTATTTAGAAACTACTGGCACAAATCTAAATGTTTGCAGATGACTGTCGAGTTTTAAGTGTAGGCGCTCAGGAATCTCCAAACTGCAGTCTCACCCCAGATTTTGAGGACTGCCTGCTGACCAGGTGCTTACCAAGTAATTTACTGAGCCATATGAAAGGAAATACAGAAACATTTTTAAAATCAGGAACTGAAAAACATGTCACTGCTACCACAACTGGGTAAGATACGTGCAGACAATAAATTAGAAGTGTGTTGTGATTTCATATTTAACACATCTAGCCACGAAGACAGCTGGGACTCCTTTATTGAGTATTTAGAGTGGAAATAAAATAAATAGTGTTTCTCAGGATATTTGCATTACATAGTAAATTAATATGAATTATACTTACTTCCTCTGTATGCATTCTTTGAATTTATTTTTTTTTTAATGTAGAAGCACTCAACCTAGACATAAGCAAAGAAGGAAGTCCTGCTGTAAGGATATGAACTTTTTCCAGCATACATGACTTTCCAAACCTAAGAATAACTTGGTAGGCCTCTTCTAAATACTTTGCACATACACTATATAGCACTTCTTTAATGAATAATAGGCTGACACCACAGCAGGAAAACAGGAAATAAACAAGAGATGCTGTTTCATGTTGATGCTGATTAAAACACACTAGGTTTGTTGTCTTAAACCAAGACCATGACATCACCAAACCATTGCCTTTGATCTCAAACACCAAGGCAAAGAAATTGCTATAAAAGGCCATATGCTGGATTTTTCCCAGTACTGTTCCAACTGATTATTTGGAACAAGAATTAACAATTAATTACCATGATTGTAATTCATACAAACAGTCATGTAATTAAGTCCATAATTAGATCTGATTTTTAGAACAGATGATCATGCCAATTCCTATTATATTCCAAGAAAGAGAAGTTGTCTAGAGGGGGAGTACATGCTGGTGGTGAGATAGAAGGTTACAGAAGGAGACCATGCTGAAGAGGGTTACAGAGTTACCAAGAACAGGAACATATGCCAGAGACTAGAGCTGGATATTGAAAGTGGAGATGCAGGTTGACTGGCACCGTAGGTAGCAGAGCAAGTCTGGTGAATGGAGGAAGTGAGTTGTCCAGTGACTCACCTTGTCTCTCTGTTTCAGGAATTGTTCAGTGAGTTCCAGAACAGAGTATTTACTTTCCGTGTCTCTTCTGCATCATGGGTCTTTATCCACAGTAAAAGTTAACATTTGTACAGCTGCCTTTGCTCCAGCCACTGTGAGTACATAATGCAACAAGTTCTTTGAGATTCCTTATGTGAACTCTACTGAGTGCGTATGTGATCAGCAGGATAGATATGGAGTTATTTAGTGGCTTGTCTGGCCTAGGTAAATTATCCAGCAAGGACAATTTGTGCCTAAGATGCCAGCCAGGCACTTTTTTGGTTCATGTTGATGGAAAACGATGCTTCCTTGACTACAATGAACTTAATAAAAAGAAAACCATTTCAGTTCTGAATAGAACGCCTCTGATTCTGCACCTCTTTTCTGTGATGTAAAGTGGTGTCACAGTGTGACTGTTGTAGCCCTCTGTTGTCACATTGTAGAGCATTATGAGAGGTTACTATTATGTGGCTCAGAAGAAAATAGAAAGTTAAGTGCAGATGTCTAGACTGAATGTTGGGGGGGGTTTATTTTGAAGTTTTTCTTTTTTGGCTGCTGATATGCTTCAGCCCTCTTGGTGCTTTGCGTACAATACTTATGCATTAGGCATAAGTATTGTATTGGGTAAAAGGTAACTTCCTCCAGGAATTAGTGCAGAACTTTCTGGAATGCCTTGTCCTCTGAACACTGCCATGAACATATGGTATTCATTCCAGATGTTATGGGATTTTTTCTGCAGGGGAATGAACAGTAAAATATTTCCAAAGCATTTTAATTAAAATCCCAGAAGAATCAGGAGGCATCTTTATGCCTCAGAAACATTCAAGAGATACGAGCGCTTTTCTTTGCCTGTATCATTTGGATGAAATGTTTTAGAAAGATACGAGCAATAAGGGTCAGTTGAGCTTTTATACATGTGTGATGTGGTGAACAAGGATACAAGAAGCTTCTTCAGTTTCTCTCAGTCTAAAAGAGTATAGTTTTTCCTTCCATGACGATCTGAGATGTCTGCAGTATGGGACATCAACCCCGCACATGTGGAAGACAAACCTGCAAAGGCAGGTATACTGATTTCTCTGATACACAATTGTGCATGGTTTAAGAAACAAAGGTTCTCCCAAGTGAGTGCCTCTTGCAGCCCTTTCTAATAAGCTGTAGACAACAAAACCATGGCTTATTTTCATCATTCCCTTTCTCGTTCTAACAGCTAAATGGGTTTTGCTCACAATATCACACGTTGATGCCAATGCTAAATGACAGCAACCTATCTGAATTGACTTTCTATTAACAGATACCTGCCCCAGTGTCCTGGTTTGAGTTAGAACGGCACTAATTCAGTTCTGTGATTCTACTTTTCAGCTCAGTCTCTTCTAACTGCACTTTCTGAAGCTAACAGCATGTTTTTGCAGACAGTGCCTGCTTCTAACAGTGATAATGCTCCATGTTTAGATCTACTGCCAAGGATTGGGGTGTGCAGACCAAGGCCACTGCTGGATCTTATGTACCATGTTGAGGGTGCAGAAAGTTTAAGGCCACACCTGTGGGGAGGAGCAGCCAGGACAGATGACTCTAAGCTGACCAGCGAGGGATTCCATCCCATATACATCATATTTGGTATAAAGCTGAGGGATCATGAGGGCCAAGTTCTCTTCTTTAATGGCCAGCATCTAAGGAGGACTCTGTTCATTCCGCCTTTGAGCCTGATCCATGTGTTCCAGAATCCAGCTCCTCAATCCACTTCCCATCTGCTGCTGATTCCGGTTGAGACATCCCCAGCATCTGCTCCGCAGCATCAGCGATGATGGTGACATAATTGCCATCAGGAGGGAGGCTGGGTTTGCTATTGGTTTTGTATATATTTGTATATATTCCATTTTTATTATTATTTTCATTAACGCTGCTCTAGCTTTGTTTTCTACTCACTAAGTCTCTCTCCCTTATTCCCTTTCTCTTCCCCTTTGGGGGGCGAGAGGAGTTAACAGAGAGCGTCTGTGGCAGATCTAGCGGACAGCCTTGACCCTAAACCTTGACACCCAGTGGTCTTGCTCAGAAGGTGTTTGCTGTAGAGTAGTTTGCTGTGCACTTGTGCATTCCCCAGGAGAACACTGTACTTCAATGATTCTCTGCCTTTACCTTGTCCAGTAATTTTATTCAATACAGATGTTTCAGAGAGTCAAATCTGTTATCAAGACATCTATCTTTTGTATGGCAGATTCTTTTATAAAACTGCTATTTCTCTTTAGCTGAAGGAAAAAAAAAATAAAATCTGGATTTTACACAGAAGACAATCTTTCCAGGACTATTAGCAATAGGGTGGGTACTTGAAAAGGAATTACTTTCTCTGTAATAACTGAATACATGTTATTGTATGTCATCCCTAAGGTAGCGTGACTGAACTCCAGTGGGGTATCAGTCATTCTTTTTGCAGCTTTGGAAACAGCTGTAACTTTCCAGTCTGCATTTCCACAGTGTATTGTTTATCATCAATCTGTCAGAATTTTAAGCAGGCATACTCTCACATTCTGATGTTAAAATGTTCTATAGCACCTACTTCACCAAGCAAGTTTAGTTCAAATTACTGTAAAGTAAGCTCTGTTTTCTAGAATGTATCAAAGGGTGTGGAAAACTGTCTAAATCTGCCTGCACTAGGGACAGAAGGCAGAATGATGTGGGAGGAAGAGAACTGCTGATATCAAAGACTGATCAAAAAAATCCACATATTAACTTACTGTGTTACCTTATAGCATCTGGAGTGAGGTGGAAAAGGATGGTTGGAAAATGAGTGGCATTTGCAACTAAATATGGACATCGATATTAGACACATCATTCATGAGCTTCCATCTTCCAGTATGGGGAAAAGGAAATGGGACTCAAAGCCTGTAATACAACAGTCTCCTAGATTTGGAAGAAACTTGCTTCTTATTGTGACCTTATTGTGACCAGCACATAACAGAATAAATCATTTACAGTCTTTAAAATTCAAGAAAGTCAGGATTTCCATCCTTCACATTTAGATCCACTGCCAAATTGCAAAAGTAAGTGTTATCTTAAAAGAAGTACATTCATTTCTATGGCAATGAATAGTCTAAAGAAAAAATAGCAGTGTATTAGAGAAAGGGTAAACACTGCTGTTTCTTCTTGAGACAAGTTCCATTGTGCTTCGTAACTAATAGGCCTCATCTCTACTGCTAGAGTGCTACTGCATCTCACTGAACCATTAATTACGGTTTGGTTTTTATAAGAAAGTTCTTTCATTGCTCTTGTCTCAACAGCAGAGGTATTGCAGTATGATGATGTTTGGTGGCATGCTAGCAACTTCTACTTTTTAAAAATGCAAATGCACTATGATCTACAAGCATCAGGCCCCTCTCCATAGTTTTCATAGACTCCTGAGGGAACAGCAGCTTGCTTTGCTGTGCCTGTCCAGAAATCATATGCTGATCAACCACAGCATTGTGACTGTTGACTGTAACTAAAACAAGAAAAGAGCTATCAACTCAATCTACTAGTCAGGGGTCATTCAGTTTAGGGCTAGAAAGCCAAAACAAGGGGCACATTTCTGCTGAAAGCAAGTAAAGAATGGTTTTTTTTGATGTTTCATTTTTTATTTGTATGGAACTAGCCATAAGGCCTCTGCTTGGAGATTGCTTTGCAGAATTTACTAGTCGTACCTGTTGCTGGCCTTTCCAGTTCCAGGAAACCTTGTGTACTGATTGTTTTATTTTTATTTTCCAGACTCCCTGGTCTTCTTTTCTCGTATCTCTTTCCTGCTATTGCAGTAGTTTAATTTGCGTTTACCTCGTTCCCTTGAGGCAGTTTTCTTCTTTTCCTCTGCTCTGACATCTATAAGCATTTTGCTGGCTGGATCTTATGCTTGTGTGATGATACAGTACCTCCAAAAGAGCCATGGTAAGTCATAAATGCAATATTGCTGAAGACCTTAGTGGATACTATCAGAAGACATTATCCTTATAAATCTGTCCAGAAAAGAACTCTTAAAGAAAACCACCCTTTTCAGAATGCTTAGATGAGATTTCTGAGGATATACACTTCCTTGCAACAGCTTCAGGTTGACCCAGAAATTGGTATAGACAGAAGAAGCAGAAAATAATCCTGTTGGACATGTTACTTAGAGCAAAGTCCTTACCTGGAGGAATAGCTCCAGAATTATGCCTATTAAATAACATATTCCTCATTAAGCTTCTCAGACTGCCTAAAGCAATTTGTTAAAAAAAGTAAATTACAGATACCAGACCTTGGCTGTAGGTAGCTTGTCTCCTGGCACAGTCTCTTTGGATGTAGATTATAGCCTGGCATCTGGCCCTGTCTTCTGCTCCTGACTGGACTTCCTGGATGGACTCTGTATCTGGTTCATCACTTACCTTGCCTTGGAGTGTTGATCAAGATCATATGGCTCTGCCCACTATTTTCAGTCCCTGTGGGGCTGCTCCAGCCCTTGCTGCTCCCACAAATAAGTCACTTTTTGGTGAAGCTTTTGAAGACCTCAGTGCATTATGGCTTCCATGTGCAGGTTTGCCAAGGTGAAAATTTGTTCTCAATTCCAGATCAGCCTCCTTTAGTTGCAGTCTTTTCTTAATCTTAGTTTTTATCTTTACTTATACAAGTTTGTCTCAAATTTTAGTCTAGACTAATTTTTGTATTTTCATAAATATATTTTCCTAGCAGAATGTCAGCCTTCCAGCTTGTATTTTACAGAACTTGTTTTTTGCCTTTCAAAATTACTGTTCCATTCATTTCTTACATGCTGCTTTAATAGAGAGAAAATGTAGTCTCAGAGATCCATTTATAAGGTACACATCTTTTCACTTAACAAATGAGTTTTCATTTTTTACCCTAATTGCCTGTATATATTCTTAGTGTACTAGAACCAGTTTAATTATATCTCAGCATTAGACCTCTGTCTAAAGCCAGAGGTAGAGCAAACTCAGGATGCTGTTACTTTCTGCCTTGCTAAACGTTAGATTCAGGAAGTTCACTTGAGAAATACTAGGCTGCATGGAACTGGCCTAAGTAAGAAGAAATACATTCATTGAGTTGCCAAGAGCACTATGCCTGGAAAAAGGCAAAATAAATCAAAATTCATTTTTAGTGCATTATAGTAGAAGTTCATCTTTTTCTTGGACAGCTAGTACTTTTTCCAAGAAAAAGAACACAAGTGTGGGAGGGGTTATGATGCAACAAGATCTTCCTAAAGTTGTATCCGTTACTGCCGAGTATCAATCTTTAATGTTGCCATTGTAAGCTGTTTTAGAAGCTACATAATGAATGCGATCAGGAAGAGTGCTCTCAAAAATTTGTAGTCCTTATTCTCAGAAGCCCGGTGGATGATGAGATATCCTGGAAAGCTTTATTGGTTGAGTCAAAAGAATACCATTGGAACAAAATTAAATGCTACAGACCTTCGCTGTGTTTCTACGTTTTGATGTGATTAGGGCAGCCTCTTGAAACTTAGCTGTGAAAAGCTTTTGATTTCACACAGCCATTACTAAATAGGTACAGATTCAGAGTGACAGTGTTAAAGTGAGGGTAGCAGTGATGGAAAGTGAGGGTAAGAAAAGGCGCACTATGTGACCATTCATATTCATACGTTGTATACAGTATTTACTCTCCCAGTCAACAATATACAGTATATAAAATATTTACAGTAATTTAGATGGTAGATGGCACAGCTTCATTGTTGTAGGGATTAATGTGTTTGATGGTGACAGCAGTTTTACAATGGCAGGTTCAATAGTGGTCAGCCAGCTAACTAACTAAGCTGGGGGAAAATGTGTAGATTTAGTGGAAGGTTTTGCACTTTTAGTAGAACATATAAAGCTGCAAGTTTTCACAAAACTTGCAGGTGACCTATTCGGAAGATGAGGATCTTCCAGGTGACATTTGTTTTGTCTTAGTCAATCTTTCGCTTTCCTTTCCTCATGGCCTTGCTTTCATCTTTTGATCTCTTGTCTTCCTTTTTCCTTCATCTTTACTCTTCCCCTTGCCGTGTCTTGTTTATCTTATTTTCTTTCTCTGTTCTCCAGTTTTGTCTCCTAGCACACTCACTTCCATTGGTTCTCCCGTCACTCTTATTTCAGGCCTCAGCTTTACTGTTAGTCAAGTGCTACTGCCTGTTGAAATTTATATTCTGTATGAAATATGAGAGGGTTTGAATGGAAGCAAGCGGGGCTGCAGGTCTGGGTGCTCAGGGTTTTCCTGAGGTTTTCCTTCCATAGGGACATGCCAGGGTAGCGGAGAGACCGGCTGCAGGCCAGCAGCTCTGGCCGGAGAGGGTGACGATGTGGGGACATTGCCAGGGCAGTGGCTGTCACCCCTCTGCCCAGAAGAGGAGCCCTTCGGGAGCAAACAGGCCGAGCGCAGCCGCGGCAGCCTCTGCGCAGCTCCTGCGGCCCAGAGCCCACCTGGGCGTGGGGCAGCGGCTTGGGAAGGAGGAGGATGCGCGGACCGGACGCTGCGAGCTCGGACAGTGACAGAGGTAAGTTCAGCTGGTGGGAACTGGTCCGCCCCCTCCTTGCTTGAGAGGCGAACTCAGCTGGTGTTCGTTGCCCTCCCAGGAGAGGACCTGGCCATGGCTACCTCTCGTCCCAAAGCCGTTGCCAGAAGGAAGATGGGGACCCAGCGGGAGCCCCCACACAAAGCTGTGCCCGTGCAGGTCTCGGCTGCAGGGAGCGCCTGAGCCTGTCCCTCGGACCCGAGGGCAGCAACCCCATGCAACGCTACAGGCTTGGGGAAGACTGGCTGGAAAGCTTCTTGGAAGAAAGGGATGTGGGGATGTTGATTGACAGCCTGCTGAACATAAGCCAGCAGCATGCCCAGGTGGGCAAGAAGGCCAGCAGCGTACTGACTTGTATCAGGAATAGTGTGGCCAGCCAGGCTAGAGAAGTGATTGTTCCACTGTACTCGGCAATGGTGAAGCTGCACCTTGAGGACTGTGTTCAGTTTTGCACAATGCAGTATGAGGAAGACTTTGAGATGCTGGAGCAGGTCCGGAGAATGGCAATGAAGCTGGAAAAGGGTCTTGAGGTTAAGTCTTATAAGGAGTGACTGATGAAGCTGGGGTCGTTTAGTCTGCAGAAAAAGAGGCTGAGGGGAGACCTTATCGCCTTGACAGCTACCTGAAAGGAGATTATAGAAGAGGTGGGTGTTGGTCTCTTCTCACAAGTTAGGATAGGACAAGAGGAAATGGCATCAAGTTATGCCAGGGAAAGTTTAGGTTGGACATTAGGAAAAAAAAAATCTATACCGAAAGGGTTACCAAAGACTGGAACAGGCTGCCCAGAGAAGTGGCTGAATCGGCATTCCTGTACGTATTTAAAAGCCATCTAGATATGGTGCTTAAGGATATGGTGTAAGAGTGGCCCTGGAAGAGCTGGATAACACTTGGGCTTGGTCTTAAAGGTCTTTTGCAACCATAGAGATTCTGTGGTTCTGTAGTAATTGCAGTTATCCTTGGCTTTTCTGCAATTTTAATAATGGTCGGTTTTTTCTCCACTTGTTTCCATGGATTATTAGGTCTTTCATACTTGAATGTTAATTTTAAATTTCTTCAAGCTGAGCATCTGACAAAGATTTTAACTATGGTGTCCCATCTGAAAGAAGAGGCAAAGTTCCCTCTCTCTGCATGGTGCAAACAAAGGAACATATTTACCTTGAATTGAAGGCCGATGCACTTAAAAAAAAAAAAACAAACCAAAGCAACCTTCCCCCCTCTCCTTCAAACAGATATTTTCTTTCATGCTATTTATTAGCATGAATATATAGTTTGGGACATTTCTTGGTAAAGCAGTGGGTGTAGACTGCAACATAGAAACTATGTATTTTGAAAACATTCATTACTATAACTACCATATAGTAGTATCCAGCTACTCCTGTGATTCCATTATACAGGAAACGTGTTATAATCTTTTTTACACTCATTATTTTTTAATTTTTATTTTTAGAATTATTCAAGTAAATAATACAGTTTGTGTACAATAACTTGAGGCAGACCTTGAGCTGCTTTTTACCATCTGACAAAGAGTTGGTTCTCCACTAGTCTCAGCCTGAACAGCTCCATTGACTTAATCTGGGAGCTTTCAGCCTAAATTTTTCTCCTAATTACTATTCAACAACACATATTAATAAGACTCTTGAACAATCAGTTTCAGCACCATTCTTATTAGTGAGCAGGTTCATGGAGGTTTTCCCCAAGCCATGTTTTCTGAATGCTCTAAGTAAAATAGGACTTTTAGGTCATCAACGACATACAAAAATAGTATTATAGAAAAGGGAAATCTTTTTAGCTCTTTTGCACTTTTTTATGCATCAGCTGGTCCATCACAAGTCTGCCTGGTTTGTCGTCCCTAGACACATTTTCTAGCTATGTTATATCTTTTCATAATACTCTTTGGGCTTTGTGGTTAATTTTTGAAAGGAAGCAACATGTTATGTACTTGGTGTCTGTGAATCATTGAAGCTGAAGGCAATGGGAAAGATGTTCTTCCTAACCACTTCTGCCTGATGACTCAATGACAGCTGCCATTAGAAAAAGTACTGTGTTTCCCCAGGCAGAATGTTCCTTCTTTATGGGACTCATGTACTGCTTGAAAGTCTGAGCTGTTTCATGAAGAACCATCAGTGTCTGAATTGACTTTCCTACAACTCACAGTCCGTTAATCATGAGGACATACTATAGACACTAGTATAGAGAGGCATAAGAAACGTGCTTATTGCAGTATAAATAAATTATAGCTGGGTGGTTTACCAGAAATTTAGTGTAATACTGATTGAAATAATAGAAACAAGGCCATCACATCAGGGATGTTTACTTTTGCCATATAAGTTTTCTTAGGAAGTAAATTACCTTAGTAATCAAATCAGATAAATATAAACATATTTTTAGGAGCATATCTTTGGCTATGAGTTTCTTAGCTGTCAAGATATACAAATGCTAGCCTGTTGGATTTGTTCAGGTATTTTTTTCTCTGTTTCAGCCAAAACACTTTTGCAAAGTCATAATGCAGAGAGATTATTATTTTGGTTAAATAACAGATGATCATTGCTCATATTGTTCTTTTCTCCCTTTGTAAGGGCTGTTGCTGCAGGTTTTGAGAATTTTGAGATTTTTCAGAAATCTTCTGGTAGTGGTCTCTTATCACAAGTGTGATTTGGGAAAAATATTTCTAGTATTGTATCTACTTTACAGTACTTACAGATTTTTTTGACCATATTTATTTGCCAGGTTGTATTTAGTCTAGAATAGGATGTCTTTCTTTTTTTTTTTCTCTAATCTCTTATTATTTAACACTGCAAGACAGAACAGGATTTTTCCTTCATTGATTTTATGTTGTTAAGGTATATTTTTTAAAGCTATATATTTCAAGGTTTCTTTTTAATTATGGATTTTCAAATATAAATGTATAATGGCAAAGTCCCAAAGTTTGGGCCTATGTTCTCTTTTGCTTGAGCCCAGGGTACAAAAATATTCAGGCACAGAGAACTTAAGTTCACTGGAACAGGAGCTTCAGTCCCTTCTTTACAGTCTAAACAAGTTAACCTCGGAGATTACAATTCACCTCTGCATCCTGTTTTCTGTAGTGTTGTATGATAGATGAGCTAAAGTAAAACAGGAATAAGACACACAGGGAATTTATTCAAAGTTATACACAGAGGTGGGGAGAGGGTGGGAATTTTCCAGTGATTACACCCTGGCCCATGAGACTTGATTATCCAAAACAGTCTGATAACTAATGAAACTTGTTTGCATAGCTAACTCCCCTGATTCTGGGGAGCTGTGTGCCTTTTTTCCACTTCAGGGATTTTCTTGTATAATTTTCTTCCAAAGGTGAGTAGCATCGTATTTCCCCAAATGTATCTGGCTCTGAAAATCAGACTCTGTGTTCAGGCACTTAATTTTCAATCTGAAATGATTTGGTGGTTGCATTTGCTATAGATGCAACAGTCTTTCTCCTGTTTAATATGTTCCTTGCACAAGTTGTTAGCTCGCAGTTCAGTCTGTGCCACAATATCTTTAAAGTACACCTTTTTCAGAGTAAATCCATTCAGATGTGACACCTCATTCCATAGTTAATCTATGTAAATCTCTGGCAGCGTATAAGAAAAGACAGAAAATCGCAGCCACTAATTTAAATGGTGAAAACTCTTTTGAACACTCTTTGAGCTCTTTTTGTCCAGAAATTAGGATTGTCATCTAAATTTGGTTTTGGTTTTTAATGGTTCACCAAACTGTAGTGTTCATGTATGGTGATCTAGCCTATAAGTTGTTCTGTACACAGAAAAAGTCATCAATTGACAACACCAAACTCTATAAGTCAGCTAGTGTGAGATCGCTTTGGTAAAGTACTTCTCAGGACCTTTTTTAGTGTTCATTTTGATCATTTGGACACATTTCTAAAGACTTAATATAAGAAATTTTTTTCTTTTCTTTTAAGGCAAAATCCTCACCCTGGCATGGCATGAAAGTTGGGTAGGAAGGGAAGTTGAGTGAAACCGCTAAGTTTTGCTATAAGCAAAGAAAGTAGAACATTAATAGTTCCTCTTTATGCATGTCACGTCTGCTTTGAAACTAACTACTTGAAATGCTGGCTGCAGCTCAGTATTAACATGGGCACAGAAACAGAGATGAGTTAGTACTTCCACTGGCTTAATGTCCTGCTGGACTAGCTGCATTTAATCTAACAGGACTCTTACATCTCCAGTATGAAAGATGCTGCCTCAGTGCACCAGCTGTATAGCTATGGATGCAATGTTTGCTGATGCCTGTTTGCATGTATATTGTGCTTTCTGCTGTCATAATAGATCTATCAGCTCCTTATCAGGTGATCGTGCTCTAGTGATGTTATCTGATTCCTCACCCCAAGCTTCTGATAAATGTGGATATGAACCCAAGGGGGAAATGGAGTATTGCATAGGAGCTGACAAAGCTTAGAAACTGTTTCTTTTTTTCCTTCTGAAAGACATAAAGGTGAGGAACTCAGTCCTTATGAGGAGAACAGGATGGGAGGCTTCCCAGACTCTGTAATCAGCAGTGCATACAAGGAGGTGTCTCATTCCAATGAAATCTTATGAAGTAAATGTTAGCTACACCTGATGGAAGAATACAGGTTTTCATCAGGTTGTTGTTTTGATTGTAATCATCTTGCCCAGTGAACTTCGAATTCAGAAGTAACTTTCTCTTGACAGACAGCATCTGAACATTATGAAGAGGCAAAAGAGACATCTCTTGACTTGCAACACTGTCTTAGAGATTTTGAGAGAATATACGATTCCAAGGAGGGCAGTCTGATTCATTGTTTCTTTCAGAAGTAAGAGACTGAGAGATTTTGGTGCCTGTTTCTGTGAGATATTTTCACACGTATCTTTTGCACACAGCTGTCCCAGTACCAGCATTTATATTACTGATTCATGCCCTGTGATTTCTGAGTGTTTCAGGCTGTCAAAATTATGAACATCCTGGAAGCTGATGGCAAAAGTCTCAGATGAAAAAAGGAACCTCTGGGTGTTAAGCATCTTGCAATGCACGGAGAATTGGGCTAGAAGCCAACCTAGTTATTCAAGGCAGACTGATAGAGGTCTGTAGAGAAGTATTTCTTAAATCTGACCTTTTCCTGGGCCCTGAATTCTATTTTAGTCACGTTGAGGTGTATGAAAACCTGAAATTCCCAGTAATAAACCCACCTCTAGAGTTCCAAGGCCAGCTTGTCTGTTCAGTCAGGATGCTGGTGGTGGAATTTTTCACATGCATTCAGAAAGCAGAAGACCCTGGTTCAGTACTTTCCTCTGACAAGGGTTCACACTTCCAGGAGAAAACTGACAGATAGATCAGAGGGTAAACTGGCACTTGGTTATCTTTACCTGTATCATGAGAGTGTGCCGCTATGTGGCAAAGAACACAACATTCAAAGGCAAAAACAACATTCAAAGGCAAAAACAACCAGCCAGAGAGGCTAAAGTGGGAAGTTCATCTGGAGCTGTGGTTCTCAGGAGTAAGACTTTTAAGACCTTATAAATTATTACTTCCCATAAATAAAGATTATCTACCTGTTCAGTGTTAAGTGAACAGTACTCAGTATCTCTGATCAATGATAAGAAATAGATCACACTTTTTAGCTCCTGGGGTCTTAGTGAATTCTGCATTTTGGCATTCTGAGCACATCCAGTAGCAGAAATCAAAATTATTTTACTGACACTTTGTGCCTATTGATGACTACAGGCTGAGGTACTCAACAAACTTTCTGCCTCATTCTTCACTTGCAACTTCTCTTCCCACACCTCCCAAGTCAGTGGACCGCAAGACAGGGACCAGGGGGCAAAGTCCCCCCCACTGTAAGAGAAAATCAGGTTCATGACCACTTGAGGAATCTTAACATACTATAGGAGTGGACAAGAAGCATTCCGGAGTACTGAGGGAATTAGCTGATGTAATTGCCAGGCCACTCTCCATGATATTTGAAAAGTCCTGGCAGTCAGGTGAAGTTCTTGGTGACTGGAACAAAGGGAAACATTGCACCTATTTTTTAAAAGAATAGAAAGGAGGATGCTGGGAACTACCAAGCTGTCACCCTCACCTCTGTGCCTGGGAATATCATGAGTTTGATGGGTGGACTATTTGGTGGATAAGGATTTGGTTGGATGGCCACATCAAGAGGGCAGTGATCAATGTCTTGATGTCCAGATGGAGATTGGTGACAAGTGCTTTCTCTCAGGGGTCCGTACTGGGACCAGTGCTGTTTAATATTTTCATCAATGACATAGACAGTGGGATTGAGTGCACCCTCAGCACGGTTGCAGATGACACCAAGCTGAGTGGTGCAGCTGATGCACTAGAGGGACAGGATGCCATCCAGATGGACCTGGACAAGCTTGAGAAATGGGTCTGTGTGAACCTCATGAGGTTCAACAAGGCCAAGTGCAAGTTCCTGCACTAGGGTTGAGGAAATCCTCAGTATCAGTTTAGGCTGGGGATGATGGGATTGAGAGCGGGCCTGCGGAGAAGGATGTGGGGGGTACTGGGTGATGAAAAGCGGGCCATAAGCTGACAATGTGCATTTGCAGCCCAAAAGGCCAATCGTATCCTGGGGTCCATCAAGAAAAGCATGGCCAGCAGTTTGAGGGAGTTGATTCTGCCCCTCTACTCTGCTCTGGTGAGACCTTCTGTGGACCCCTGTGTCCAGCTCTGGAGTCCTCAGCACAGGAGAGACCTGTTGGAGCAGGTCCAGCAGAGGGCCACAAAAATGATCAAAGGGCTGGAACCCCTCTTTGATGAGGAAAGGCTGAGAGAATTGGGAGAGCCTAGAGAAGAGTGGGCTCTGGAATGTTCTTATTGTGGCCTTTCAGTACTCAAAGGGGGCCCATAAGAAAGATAGGGACAGACTTTTAAGCAATGCTTGTTGCAACAGGACAAGGGGTGATGGTTTTATACTAAAAGTAGGTAGATGTAGACTAGATAATAAAGAAGAGATTTTGTTATGATAAGGATGGTGAAACACCACCTGGAAACAGGTTGCCCAAAGAGGTGGTAGATGCCCCATCTTTGGAAATATTCCAGTTCAGGTGGGACGGGGCTCTGAGCAACCTGATCTAGTTAAAGATGTCCCTACTCACTGCAGAGGGTTTGACCTTTAAGGGTCCCTTCCAAACCAAACCATTTGGTCATTCTGTAATTCTTTGACACAAACCACAGGCGCATATGGAATCAAAATGTTGAGATAGTATTGTTGGTGATCACTGCCTTTAGCTAAGCCTGTTCTGAATTCTTCCTGGTTGGTCCTTGAGGTATGCATGAGTCTGTTTTGGTCTAGTTCCCTGTAGGCATCCATTTCTTGGTTTTGCTGTCTCACAATGAATCAGTGTTCTGCCTTTAGAGGTCTCAGAGAAAGAAATGGATGAATCTTTACCAGTGAAAGTAGACAACCCTCCTGCCTGCAGCGTGTTTTGTGGAGGGAAGTCATGTCTCTTGCAAATGAAAGGTGTAAATATCTTCTTTGGTTTCTTCCAGGCATAACACTTAGTGGGAGAAGGTGAAAGTGCTGTCTTCTAAATGACTGATGCCTCTTTCTGCAGGTGTTCCATTTTTAAGGGTAGCATTAGAGAAGTTAATGTTTGAAAGTTCCAACGGAATTGCAATACACTGGCTTCATGATCTGTCTTTCTGCATCGAAAAATCATGGCCAGAGATGCAATTCGTGCCATGACGGAATTTGTCATATTCTGTGTGTGATAGTTCACAGCAGGTGAAACAGAATGAAGTCTTGAATTGTGTAGAGGTAGACTGAGAGAGTAGCAAAGCCTGTGTGCGTGAGTTGCATGAGCATGATTATCCCCTTGTCACAAAGTTTTCCATGGTGATACTGCATAGCTACAGTGCATGCAAATGTCCTGCTGTAGCAACATGACTCATTTGCTCTTTTAAAGACAGTTCTATTATGTCATGTGGATAATTTTTGGAAATCTGATCATTTTCACTGAGTCAGTTAACTGTCTTGTCTTTTCCAAATATGCCTGGTTATCTTCTGAGTAAGCTTGGAGAATGTGAAGCTGAATGAGTTTTGGTGGAGTCTGTCTGTCTACAGACAGAAAATACCCTGAATGAATACATGGTTTGTATGTCATGCCAGTATTATTCATACACATACTATCTAAGAAAGAGAGCAATTTAGGAAACCAGTAAATATTTTTTCTGGTAGTAAGCTGAAGAATGTGCACTAAGCAAAAGGTATCTCATCTTTTTCAGAAGACTTTTTCTGGTGGTTTGGACTTGCAAAAATAATTCTTAAATTGGTACAAAATAACTCTATAAACAAAGCCCAAATATGTCTTTCTGTTATACAAACTACACTTTATGAAAAAGCAACTTTGTATCACAATTAATAAATCACAAGTAGTAAGATTCTAGAGGACATTAAGTGTCCATATAATAAAAACATGAGGTTATCTGTTGTCACGTTGTCTTTTTTAAAAATATTTTTGTTTAGACTATACGGTTCAAGGTATTTTCACTGAATTTCTGGAAACTTCTTAACTAACTTGAGTGAGCCAAGAGCTAACAACGGTATGACTGACTGCAGAACACCAGAATAGAGCTCACACAAGACCATACATCATGAACACGATGGTATGGCTAATCGGGCGTGATGTCTTGTCCCAGTGGGGATACCAGCTTACAAATGAGGGTTTTGTGCAGCGGCCATTGCAGGGCAGCCAATCCTTAAGCTGAAATGGTTGACTACTAAACCAGTGTGGGTTGATCAATGGCCACTACCCCAAGAAAAGCTTGCCCACGTAAGAGAATTAGTGCAAGAACAGCTACAGGCAGGGCATATTGAACCATCTATTAGCCCGTGGAATACCCCCATCTTTGCAATACTGAAAAAGTCAGGGAAATGGCATTTGTTACACGACTTGAGGGCAGTCAATGCAGTAATGCAGGACATGGGTGCATTACAACCAGGCCTTCCAATTCCAACTATGATCCCAGCTGACTGGAAACTATTAATAATAGATCTTAAGGATTGCTTTTTCACCATCCCACTACATGATGAGGATAGGGAAAAGTTCGCTTTTACTGTGCCATCTATTAACAAAGCTGAACCAGCCGAGCGGTATCAATGGCGAGTACTACCCCAAGGAATGAAAAATTCACCGACTATATGTCAGAATTATGTGGCCTGGGCATTGAAGCCTGTGAGACAGAAATATCAGGGGTTAATAATTTATCATTATATGGATGACATCTTAATCGCAGGGCGTGATCTCAATGTGGAAAAGATTTTACCAGTATTGCAACAGGATTTAGGACAAGCAGGCTTAATCATCGCTCCAGAGAAAGTACAGAAACATAGTCCATATAGGTACTTAGGTATGATTATTACCGATGCAAAAGTAAGGCCACAAACAATGACACTAAAAACAGAGGTCAAGACACTAGCAGACATTCAAAAATTATTTGGAGACATACAATGGGTCAGATCTCTGTGTGGCATAACAAATGAAGATCTAGCACCATTAGTACCATTATTGAAAGGTGGGTATAAGGCAGGGGATTCTTGGCAGTTGACAGATGAAAAAAGGCAGGCACTAGAGAAAACAGCTCAGACATATTCGGGCATGTATTATCCTCATCTCTCTATAAATCTAGCAATCTTGACCACTATAGCCAGTGTTGCTGGTCTTATTTTCCAGTGGAATGAAGAGCTGAGGGATCAACTAGTAGTGTTGGAATGGGTGTTTATGCCAGTAACATGGTCTCGAACAGTCACACCAAAGCATGTGGCAGTAGCAAGATGCATAATGAAAGCAAGGAAAAGAATTACTGACATAGCAGGAAGGGACCCCAACCAAATTATCTGGTCATTTGACACAGAACAGGTTTTACATTTGTTACAATGGGATGATCAAATACAAGTAGCTTTAGCAGGGTTCGGGGGAAAAATCGATTGTCATTATCCTAAAGACAGAATATTTGGAGCAGCTTTACCCCTGGTGGAAAAATCATGTTACTCGGAATCGCCGGTTGCAGGACGTACAGTGTTTACAGACGCAAGCAAAAAGCAGGGAAGAGCAGGAATAGTGTGGTATGAATCCGACCAATGGAAGCAAGAGTTAGTGATGGGAGAAGGTTCATTGCAGGTACTGGAGTTATGAGTGGTAGTGAGGGTATTTCAGAAGTGGCCCAAAGAATCTTTAAACATTATTACAGACTCTGCTTATGCTGCAGGGAATTTTAGCATGGTTATCTGGAGCTTATTTGAGACATGTGGAAAATGAAAGCTTATGGGAAGTGCTAAGAAACCTATGGGAGATAGTGACATACAGAGAACAGCCTTTCTATGTTATGCACATACGAAGTCATCAGGGTATAGTAGAAGGTTTGGCAGAGGGAAATGAGAGAGTAGATCACCTAGTAGCACCAGCTTAGGCCACCACATCTCCTACTCCAGACACATTACAACAGGCGATCCGATCCCATGAATTTTCCCACCAGTCTGCGTGGGTGTTAGCAAAGCAATTTTATCTAAAAAGTAGGGGATGTGCGTGGAATTGTAGCAACTTGTGCTCATTGTCAACAACAAGTGTCGGTTATGGACAAAGGGGTGAATCCCAGAGGACTGGGACCGTTGCAGTTCTGGCAGTCCCATATTACAGAATATGGAGAATTTGGCCATCTAGAGTATGTCCATGTTACAATAGATACCTATTCACAAGCAGTGTGGGCCACAGCTATGACATCGACAAATGCTGCCTCAGTCATACGACATTGGCGGGCATGCTTTGCGATCCTGGGTGTTCCTCAGTCGATCAAAACGGACAATGGGTCTGGATATATAGCTAGCAAGACTCAATCATTTCTGCAGACGTGGGAAGTTAGGCATGTCACTGGCAAGCCAGGGAATTCTACTGGACAAGCAATCGTTGAACGTACGCATAAAACCTTAAAGGCCATGATGAATAAACAAAAAACGGGGGAAGTAGGATTATCACCAGGAGCAAGGGTGGAGAAAGCTGTTTATGTACTAAATTATCTGTCTTGAGCAAAAAAAGAGGAATACCCACCAATCATGAAGCATATCCAGGCTTTGGCTGGAGAGCAAGAGTGGGGAATAAAACCGGAAGTGTTATGGAAAGATGTAACAGAAAACTGTTGGAAAGAACCGGTGGAGTTAATGTGGGGCCGAGGGTACGCTTGTGTTTCCACAGATACAGGACCACGATGGATACCAGCAAAATGGGTCCGACCAGTGATAAATAAGATGCAAGAAAAGCACAACAGAGATGTCATCAACGTTGTCAGCAATGAGGAAGATCAGAACCTAAACGAGGATGGCGAAGAGTCTAAGTAGTATAGTAAGAAAGCAGTAACGAATAGTGCAACATAATAGAATAATAGAAAAAGTAGTCTTAAATAAGTGTAATAGAACAGTATTCAGAAATAGTATAATTATAACTAGTCGTAGTTAGAATAGTATAGTCATAACTGATTTAGAATAAGGATAGTGAGTATGGGGAAACAAAGTGCATTGGGGATAATCGTTGTAGATATAATAGTTAAGGTTGTTATAGGTTTAGGAATAGAACCATATCCTGTAGCAACTATACCTGTGAGAACAAGGGCACTTCATATAAAATAAAAAAGGGGGAGTTGTAGGGATTGATAAGAGTAGGACAGAAATAGTTGTTAGCTAGAAGTAGTTATGCTAAGGCCTTCAAGGCCGAAAAAGAACTGACGCTG
>WTSP01019307.1:0-14558 GCA_025331215.1 Actenoides lindsayi | reverse complement strand
CTCTTGCTCAGCATTGCTCAGCTCCCCTCTCAGGCTGCTCTTCTCCAGCTGAACAGCCCCAGGGTCTCAGCCTTTCCCCAGCACAGAGATGCTCCAGGGTCCTCAGCATCTTTGGAGCTTCCACTGGACTCTCCCCGGTAGGTCCTTGTCTCTTTTCAACTGGGGCATCAAGAACTGGACCCAGTACTCCAGAGGTGGTCTCACTAGGGCAGAGTAGAGGGGGAGAACCACCTCTGCTGGCCACGCTCTTCTGAATGCTCCCCAGGAGACCATTGGCTTTCTTGGCCACAAGGGCCCACTGCTGGCTGATGGTTAACCTGTTGTGCACCAGGACTCCCAGTTCCTTCTCTGCAGAGATGCTTCTGGGCTGGTCACCCCCTGCCCTGTACTGGATTGCAGCAGGGGTGGAGCCCTGTGTTACTTGTGTCGAATGTCTTCAGCCACATGGGAAAAGCCAGTGTACTGAAAAGGGATGAATTTTTCATGCTCTAGGATGAGACCCTCTGGCAGTTGGGGGATTTTTGATGCTTTTCGTTTACAGTTTACCCTTCAGGTGACCACACTGGTCCCACCGTGAGCATGCTGAAGAGGACACCAAGGCTGCTTTGTCAGTAAAGAGGCATTTGCAAAGCTCTGGACCTCTTGGGAGTATCAGGTGTGTTAGAGTCCAAGGCCTGACTTGCAGAGGTGCGAAGCATCCAGGGTTCCCATCAGCTTTAGTTCCGGATGCTGCCCCTAGCAGTGACCCTGGGGTTCTCCAGGGGCAGGGAATCCTGACGCTTTGTCCTGTATGTGGAAGAGGGAGGGAGGCTTTCCCAGCTCCTGTCACCTTCTGTTGGTGCAGCTCCCTTGGCTTTTGCTCATGCGGTGATGCTAAAAGGAACAAGAGAAGCTGTGGGCTGTGCTCCCCTGGGATAGGAAGGGAGGCTGCTCGAGCAGAGATTGCAACCCGGCCTCAGCCCAGGAATGTTGGGAAGTGAACTCTGTGCTGAGTCAGGCTCCAGCAGGGCACGTTCAAGGAGCCTTTCTTCTGCTCACTGTTCTTACGTGTGTCCGTTTTGTGCCGGATCTGACAGGCTTCTGAAAGACGCCCAGCTCTTGCAGCTCCCGACGAAAGCTCTGGAGGGTTGGAGGTGCCTCCTACCTTTGCTGCGGATCACCCGGCTCTGACACTTTCTGCCCTCCCTGCTCTTTCTCTCCTGCCCAGAGAGGTTGCGTGTCGTCGCCGTAGGATTTACTGCCTTCGGCACCAGGACCTCTGGTGGGAGCGGGCTCTGGGAGAAGAGTTACGGCCGCGTCGAGAGGCTGGCTCCCCGCTCCAGCGCCTGCCCTCCCGGGGAGGACGCAGGCTTTAAAACTGGCCAAACACCCCTAGAAGATGTTACCGCTTTCCTTTTTTATTCAGCTTGTGTTGACCCTCCAGTCTGTGTCAAAAGCAGGTTGTTGTCAGCGGTACTCGGGTGACTTTGGAGCCCTTCGGTAGGAGCGCCCCAGGATTTCCCCCTCAGATTGTTCTGTGCTGTCCCCAGCCCAGGGTAAGCAAATGACTCTGGCTTTGCTGGTGGGTTTTTTTTTTTCCCTACACGTCCCCAAAGAAACAATCTAAACGCCTCGAGTGT
This sequence comes from Actenoides lindsayi, assembly GCA_025331215.1. Taxonomy (NCBI): domain Eukaryota; kingdom Metazoa; phylum Chordata; class Aves; order Coraciiformes; family Alcedinidae; genus Actenoides; species Actenoides lindsayi. Next base: position 12,939 of record WTSP01019307.1, on the reverse strand, counting down.
GTATCTATTGAGGGAGAAAGGGATTTTTAAAGAGTGATGAACTGTGGTTTTCCCGTAGTGCAGCAAGCCCATTGTTCATTAGGGAAATACATTAATAATTCTCTTATGAACCTTGTTGGTAAGCGAGTCGGCTTTAATTCCTTTGTATCGCCAAGAGCTGCAGGTATGTGTGTCTTCCTTACGTGAGGGGGGGAAAAAAAGAGAGGGGGGGAAGAAAGCAATGCTTGCAAATTGGTCTTTGTTTCCAAGGAAACAAACTTGACATGCTTGAGCTGTGCTCGACGCAAACACTGCTAGATTCAGCAGACACGCCTCAGGATTACAGGGGCTGAATATTATTTTTAAACTACCTCAAATGTAAAGGCAGGGGAGAGGACGAGAATAGAATTTGTCGGCAGGGTTTACGGATCTGCGCTGGGTGAAAGCGCTGCGTTTGAAAGGGGGTGTCTGAAAACCGGCCGGTGCGGCCTACACAGAACCCTGCCCTCAGCAGCGTCCCCGGGGAAGGGGCAGCCAGGGGCCAAACGGCTCCCGCGGGGCTTCGGTTGAAACCCTACGGCAGCAATCGAAGTCCGAGGGGAGCTGAGCACCGTGCTCCGTTATGATGATTATGGTTTATCCCGGGTCACTTTACCAAAGGTTTACGCGCTCTAAAAATACCGTAGTGAAAGGCTGCGTGCCAGCGCTCGGCGGGACAGGCTGCCCGGCCTGCCCGGCCTGCCCGGGCCCGTGCGGCTGCTGCCCAAAGAATCTGCTAAAAAGCTGCAGCTTGACGTCGGGGTCCGGGCTCAGTGTATCAGGGAAGGGATGAGGGAGCACCGTTACGGGTTGGTTGTGTAGCGGGCCTGACACGAATGCACCGTGGACTGATGAAAATCTTGACTTTACCTTGGCTTGCGGGGGTGTACAGAAAGTCTCTTTGTGTTTTGGTGATTCCCTTGGAAGTTTGGGTGGGGGGGAAAAAGAAAAAAAAGCTGCGTTTTGGCGTTCGTCTGTCGCCCGGGCTTTATTTCTTTCTTTCTTTTGAAATGCTGTGTTGACAAAGTAACTTGATTTATTATTAGTTTATTTTTTTTTAATCTGCGTTTGAAGACTCAGAACTTCAGCACTGAAGCAGGAGCTGGAGGTACATGGCAGAAGTATTAGCCTTGTGTGCCCGGGAATCCAGCGTGGCTCAGCAGAGCACACGCACAATCAAATCGATTTCAACACCCAGAGAGGTGTTTTTTTTTTGGCTTGGGCCCAACATGAGGAATCGGGTATACATTAAAACTTCCTTGGGATGAAATAGCCCATTTTTGCCTTGGCCTGCAAAACTTTACTTTTGCAGCAGCTATTTTTGCTTTCTGGAGTGGTTCCGTGAGCTGGTTGGGATCTGTAGGGGATATGGAAAGGGTATGTAGGGAAGGGCAAGTTTTTATGTAGGGAAGGGCAAGTTTTCATACAGGAGAGGGCAAGTTTTAATATAGGGAAGGGTAAGATTTTATATAGAGAAGGGCAAGCTTTTATATAGGGAAGGGCAAGCTTTATATAGGAAAAGGCAAGCTTTTATATAGGGAAGGGCATGTTTTACATAGGAAAAGGCAAGCTTTTATATAGGGAAGGGCAAGTTTCTATCTAGGGAAATGCAGGTTTTTAAGGGACAGTCCAGTTGCATGTGCAGGTTGCTCACAGTGTGCAGGGATGTCGTCCTCTGGCACTGAAAATGCCCGGTGGGCTCCAGCGCCGTGTGTCGTTGGATATTGTGGTGGTTAGAAAGCTGGAAAGGAGTAAAAAAAAAAAAAAAAAATCCTCTACGAATTCTTCTTTGCAATGGCCTCACTGCATTGAGGAGACAAGGTAACGATGGAGTTATTTCAGGGCTGACTAGTGAAAAAGAAACCTCATAAAATTCAGGTCCTTAGGAAAATGTAGCGTGAAGTGTGTCTCACTGGAGTCGCTTTTCCCCTTTGTTTCGTCCGGCATTTGAACTTCCTTGCAAATGGAGTTAAAATAACCTTCAAGGTGATAGAAGGTAGACCGGGGTAGGTTTAGCTTTAAGATGGATGGGAAGCACTATTTGCATTGTGAGCTAAAAGCCTCAGTTGAAGCCCGTTGAGGGGAAGGAAAAAAAAAATAATTAATGGCGTTTCATGAAAACATCGTAATTTATGGAAGGCCCAGAGTGAAAAATCTGCTGGTTTGAGTGTCACTAGGAAATGCTTCTTTTTGCACAAGGCTTGCCTGAGACAGGGTTTCCCTTGCTTTTGTTCTAAAACAAGATGCTTGCTGCCTAAAAGCGCCTGCGATGCCTGCAGCGAGAGCTTCACCTCCTTGACAGAGGATGGAAACAGGAAGGTTGGCTGGATTGGGGGGAATCCTGAACCTTTTTCTTTTTCTGGGTTTTTTTTTTTCCTTTTTTTTTTCCTTTTTTTTTTTTTTTTGCTAATGACACTTCCTTATGCTTACATTTCATTAAAGCTCTGAAATGGCTGAAGATCAGCCGGTACTGAGCATGCTCCGGGGTGGAGGCTGCACCCATAGAGTGAGATGGATTTGTGGCTGGAGGAGCGATAGGCCTGGAGTCAGGATCTGGAAGGACCCAGCAGCTCCAGACCCAGCAGACGGGACAGAGGTAGGGCAAATCCATCCGATTCCTTCCCCGTGCCCTCGGGCCCGGGGAGCGAGGAGACCGGATGGAGTAAAAACCCTTGGAATTGATTCAAAAGCAGCGTAGTTAACCACTGACACGAGATGGCTTCAAACCGCTTCCTGCGGATCTGCGGGGAGGGCGTTTCAAATACACTGACCTTTACCGGCCGGTGAACCTCTCTAAAGCACGGGCCCGTCTCCTCTTGGGGTGGTGACGTGAAGTGACAGCAGGCAGGGGCTGGCGGCGAGGGCTGCGGGGACCCGCTGGGTTGCGCCGGCCACGTGATCGCGTCTCCGTCGTGGGCTGCGCGGCTCGGGCGCGCTAATTGCTATCAACGGGGAGCCTCGCGGGGCGCAGACCGGCTCCGCGCTTTCGATCCAGACCCGTCGCCGGTGGTGGGAGGGCGAAAGAATGTCAAACCCAAACCTCCCCCTTTGCAGGCTGAGTTTTGCGTTCCAAGGAGCGCAAAGGAACCTCGCCACATCGGGTCCTCCAAGCTGGCAAGGAGAGGAGGGAATAGAGATGTGTTTATGCTTCTGGCCGAGAGGTTTTTCCGCGCTTCTTGACGTGTTGTTGAGCGGGTTTGGGGGAAGGAAGGGGACGATCTCAGTTGTGCTAGGCTGGGCTTTTGGATTTGGGCCGTAGGTGCCAGCCTTTTTACCAGGGCTGTGTAAACACCAGCGGGTCTGTGCTCCACGAGCCGATTGACTCCAGTTGCACCAGCGAGCTGCGTGGTGAGGTGCCAACAGAAGGTTTACGTTGGCTCTCGGTGTTGGTATCAGCGAGGTGTAGGGAAGTTCTAAGTTTGTGTGGAGCTGGGGAGGAGTCGTTGGGCACCAGGCGCAGCTCTTGCAGAGCCTGGCTCCTGCCAAGGTGTGTTCGTGGGTGTCAAACTCTTGTTCGAGTCCAGCTGTACGTGACGGGGAGAGGTTTGCTCTGCTAGGCCGTCGTGAATTCCTCGGTTACAGAGTCACTGTGTTTGACTTTATTAACAGCAGTCTCTGCCATCCTGGTCCATCTGGAGCCGGCGTGCAGCATGGCAGAGCAGCCCTTTCTTCAGGGCAACTGGGGCTGCTTTTCATAGCAGGGGGTGGTTGGTAAAGAGCAGAAGATATTTATTTTACTGCTGTGTCCCAGGGGATGGTCTCACACGGTTGAGTCAATCTGCATGATGAGTCACTTCGTTGCCTAAAGTAACTTGCCTGTTTATTGCTGGGTCCCGCGTTTCTTGCGCACCCAACGCGTTCTTGGCGCGTTCTGACCCTGGTTGGTATCTCAGCCCTGCACTGAGGTGGTGACCAGCTTGCTTACTGGTCTTGCTTTTACAGTCCCTGCATAAAAGTGTGCTGGAGCCCCAGCTTGCTGGCCACGCAGACCTTCCCTTACTCTTTAATAGACACTGGCTTGTTTATAGTTGGATGAATGCACAAAGAAAAGCATTTATGTAAAATAAATGGCATTGCAATTGTACACTGAGAAGAGGTTTTGATTTTCTTTGGCTCAGATGGGGGCTGAGTTTATGGCTTTTCAGAGTGGATTTTCCTCCTTGTGCAACTCTGGCATCGAGGTGATCTCGGCCCCAAGTTTTCATGTATGGTCTGGCTCCCTTGATGAGGAAATTTGACTTAAGCAGTTTCAGATGCTGGAAAAACCACTCGTGTGATAATTTCCTATTGTGCTTGTGTGAAAGGTGTAAGGTAGCCTTAAAGACCCACTGCCACCTTATGGCAGTTGCTGAAAAGCAGCTTCTTCAGAGCCAATTCCGCACAGGCGTCGTGCTCGCTTGATTTCTCCTCTCCTCTTAACTAGTGATATTTGCATGGAGGCAGGAGCTGTGTTTTCAAAGAGTTCATCTGCTCCTTCTGTTCCTTGCAGAAATGTTACAATGTCAGTGGAATGGCTCCGAGAGCCATCAACTGCGGGATTTCGTACCCGAGTTCACGATCCAGGGAGAGACAAAAAAGCATCATGAAGGACTGATTCTCCTCCATGAAGAACCTGCTTCTTTTCACGTTAATGCCCTAATCCTTAAAAAAATAAAATAGGAGTGAGGTGAAAGAACAGGGAGACGTTGAGCAGGTGAGGCTGGTGGGCAGAACCTCCACCCCAGCTCCAGTGCTTGTTTCAGCGAAGGGCTGCGGCAGAGGCGAGGTTGGATGTGAGCAGCCATTTTTTTCAGCCAGCTCTGCTGGCAGAAGACTCCTAATAAGCAAGGTGGCTTTGCACTGACGGGGGGCTGGTTGCCACCCCAGCTACCCTCCCCCCAAAGAAACCAGTAAAACGTTTGCCCGTGGAGCAAGCGGGGAGCGTGGGTACGGCGATGACCTTGCTGGCTGGTCCCGAGGTGGGATAGGCGAGGGGTGCTGGATTTAGGACCCTTCTGGAGCAAGGATGTGTTGGTACAGCAGGAGCTGAATGAAGGGGAGAGATGGTGGGTTTAGATTGCCAAAAGAGAAGGAGCTGTGGTTACTCTAAGTTAAAGCTGAAGGAGTTTATAATTGGGAACTGTTAGGAATACAGCGTGTTCTAAATTACAGCTGTCTGGCCAATATGCTTCTAAATAAAGTTCTAGGATTGCCCAGTAAATGAAATATTCAATGCATATTCTTACCATAACACAGCAACATTTCCCAGAGAGCTTACAGCTCAACATCTGTCGCAACAGCATCTTCTTTTTTCTTTCTTTTTTCCCCTTTTTTTTTTTTTTCCCTTTTTTTTTTTTCTCCTCTTGCTATGTGTGATGTACCCAACGCAGCCTCCCAGGGAACACTTCATGTTTCCTATTAAGTAAAAGCAGTTTTCAACTTTGCTGAGGAGAGAAGGGGGGGAGGAAAGGAGGTGGTTTGGAAACTTTCGGGGGAAAAAAACCCAACAGGTTTTGAAAGGTGGAGAAAGCTGTGTTTCTAGAAGCAGGCATTAATTGACTGCCTGCTCCTTGGGTTACCTGAGCCTGGAGGTGGCTGTTTGGACTCCCTTGGAGGATGCTGAGGATGCTCAGTGTGTCCTGGGACATTCTGATTGAGAAATGTTGTACAGAATGGCTGAGGAGGGAAGGGAATCATTTTAACAGCTTGCAGCAGAGCTGTGCGGTGCAGAAGCAAATCAGGATTCCAGCAGAAATGCTCCTGTGCTATGGAAAGGCCCTTCAGCTTGTCGTGCTTTGGGGATCGTTTCCGAGGAGGCTGAAAGGGAGCTTCAGATCTCATCAACTAGAGGAAGAGGAGCCTGATGGAAATAAGGAAACCCCCCTGTATTTTGCAGAGCTAAATATTGTTCTTCCTATAGAAGGAGAAATCTCCCCTTGCCTCCCACTTGTGCTTCCTCTGCAAGGGAGCTGTGAAAATGCCGAACGTAATGGTGTAATTAAGCAAAAGCCCTGAGGAACCCGTTGTCCTTTGTGAAGGGAGGTTGTTGTGCTGCTCTGCTGCCTTCCTCCTGAAAATGTGAGCTTTCTGAAAGAGAGATTCCGGCCTTGAATTGGAGAACGGAGGCCAGAGACCCTCAGAGTACAAATTCCTTGTAGTTCTGTGGGTCCTGGTAGAAGGGGTTTTGAAAGGGGGTGTGTGATGTCTTGTCCCAGCCTGGTGGGGAAACTGCTGGAGAGTCCTTGGGGTGAATAAAGGGGGAAGCTTCACATGGCACAGCTTTGTTCTTCCCCTGCCAGTCTGGAGATGGATCTCTAACCAGCTGGTTAGAAAAGGGCCTGTGCAGCACCCAACCTCTGAGATGGGGGAGCTGACGGTTCCAGGGTCCCGGGGCAGGAGTCACCACTCTGACAGCCCACGGACCCTGCTCGGGTGCAGGGGTGGCTGTCTCCTGGAAGCTTCTTTCTCCTGTCAGATGGGATCAATGTAAGGTCTTATTGCTTGTGGCACAAGCGTCCCGCGCCAACGCGGCGCTGCGCAGAGGCGCTGGGACGATGCCGTCGATGCCTTCACTCAGGTTGGCTGTGGCACATCTGCAGTACCCCGATCCGCTTCGCTTCTTGGTTTGGTTTTTTTTTTTATAAACCACGTTTAGTGCTTTCAGGGATGGTCGTGAGATGTGAAAAGCATCTCTGGTGGCTCCTGCTCTCGGTGTAGCTTAACCCGGGCAGTGGAAACCTGCGCGGTGCTGCCCTTCGGCGTGCACGGCAAGGCTGAGGAGTGGTCCTCCGGCCTTGCCTCTGCAAGGGGATGTTGACTGTGGTGGTTCATTGACACTGCCTTTTGCTAATATCCTTGTTTCTATTTCTGGGGTTTTTTAATGAAAGCTTGGTAATTTCATGCTTCAAGGAAGGGCAAAGCGTCAGCTGCGTTAAAGCCATCTCTGGTTTGAACTACAGTAATCTTTTGATGCGGTGGATAATGCAACTGCCGTCTGCGTAGTCGGGTTTTGTTGCCTTTGTCGCTTTTGTTTAGGGATTTTTGAGTTCATCTTAAAGATGAGTTACCTTTACACCTCTCAGCGACTGATGGCAAGGCCAGGAAAATCTCGTTTTGTGGGTATTAAAACTTAAGATTGACATCAAACAAAACCCCAGTGGGTGACAGAGAGATCCTGGCTTTATACTGTCACCTCCAATGTTCCTTCCCTGTGAATTTCAGTCATCTCGATTTCGCCCGGTGTGTTTTAACCGTTTAGTAGTGACACTTCTCAGAGCGTGGAGAGACAAACCACGTCCTCCCAGCCAAGGCAGATCCGTGGCAGGCTCTTCTGCTGCTTTAACTACTGCCTCTTTGCAACCCTGCCTGGGCAGGGTGGGGAATGAGCTGCTTGGGCTGGAGAGAATGCGGCTTGTTGATGTTTCCAGGCTGTGCTCATGCAATGGCAGGACGCGCTCCTGCTGCGCTCAGCAGAGGAGGGGATGAGGAGAGCAGGGCAGGGGGTGGCTCTGAGCTTGCGCCGAAGGCCTGAGGTTTACGTGCCTGCTGTTGGTGCAAGGTGTAAGGCAGACCAAACCCTTGAGATCCTCGAAACCTCACGATGGAGTTCGATGGCTGTTTTTCTCCCTACCGTGCAGACTGCTCCCTGCCCCCTCCAGCCCACTGTAGCACATTACACTTGGCTTGTCTTCGTTTTACTTTCCACTCTTAAAGAGAACTACCATCTCTGCTCTCAGTTTTTTGAAAACTGCTTTTTTTTTTTTTTTCTTGGGCCAAGAAGAAGCGGGTGGTGCCGCGGTCCAGTTCTGAGTTTCCTCTTCCTTCTGGCCTCTTCTCTGGGGTTGCCGGGTGCCCTCCCCCTGCTCGGGTGGGAGGTTCTCCAGCTGACACCCAGCTCCAGCAGCCTCCTGCTCCTGCCTCCAGTAAATGCCACTCTTGGGCTTGAATCCCTTCCAGACGGTCTCTGCTTACAGATGTTCCTGCAAGTTGCTCCAGCAGTTTTCCTGGGATCTAGAGCAGATACAAAGGTTGCCAAGAGTTTAGGCTTGATTGTTAAGTGGAACAGAGACAAACTGCTTTTATTTTGAAGCTGAAATTTCTTCTTTTATCTTGCTGGCTGGGCCAGCTGTATCAAATGGTTTGACATAGGCTGAGCTCAGAACTCCTGTACCTACTAGTGCACTATCACTTCCTTAGGGCTTTCCCCCTTCATTCCATTCCCCCCCCCCCCCTTCTTTTCAATGACTGTGTTCGTGATACCCTTTTAAGGTTGGTTGTACCAGGTCAGGTTGTCATATTAATCCCCAAAGTGAAAAATAGCCCTCCTTCAGCTCAGCAGGTCGGATCCCAAATGCACTTGCAGTTGGACCCTGCACACTGAACCAGTTTAACCCGTGTGCCTTCAGCCCAGCGCTCAGAGCTCGGGAGCTTTGTGAAGCAGAACGAAATCGTCACGGGAGCCATCCCCACGCCGCCCAGCATCCCTCCCTGTCCCTCCTGCCTCTCCTTTTCCTGCGGGCAAGGGCTACTCTTGAAGGCCACCGAGACAGAACCTCGCTCTATGGTTTCAAAGGCTTTTATTTTTTTCAGGCGAGCGATCGGTTTTGAGGCCTGGCACCCTGTCAGAGAGTTGACAGATGATCTGCATTACCGGTGCGTCCCCGGGATGCCCGGGATAATCGCGCTCCAATGGACGCCCTGGAGCCGGCAGGTTCTCTGTGAAATGGCTGCAGCTTGGAGGGAGCAGTGAAATGGTCTCCTCTGGGCATGCTCACTCTGTAGAGGGAGCTTTTATCACATGAGCAGAAACTGAATCACTGCTCATGAGGATCTGGAATATGCAACTCTTTGAGTCTTCACCAGAAGAAGACAACAGATGTCCACAGGTACAGCGGGGTCCACCTCCCGGGCTTCGCGAAGAGCAGCTCCCCGCCGGCCCCGGCCGTGGGCAGCCCGGCTGCTGATGGGAAGGAGAAGCCTCGGAGAGGAGGAAGACAGTTTGGGGAATGGTGGCTGGGAGTCAGTTAGTTATCTATCTATCTGTTTCTCTAGGCGTTCGTTTCGCTGCCCCGCGGGCGGGAGGGCTGGCAGGGTGTGCTGGGGAGCTGGCTGGAGGAGGCTGCTCGGGCTCCCTCGGTGCTGCCGGAATCGGTCCCCGTGCTGCCCCGGGGGTCGCCGGTTCTTCAGCATCCGACATCTCCTGGCTCTGGGCAGCCTCGGGCTTTGTTTCCTTGCATCCAGGTGGTCTTGGGTTTGTCTTCTGGGGTGGGGAGGCTTATTTGGGGTTGTGGGCTGTGGGTATCCGTGTGGGGTTCTTTTAAATTCTATTTTAAAGTGTGAAGTTTCTGGAAAATTCTGCCAGGAGCCCTCCCTGCTCGCAGCTCTTGTAAGCAAGAAGAGCAAACCCTGGGCTGTCCGAGCTTCTTGAAGACTGACCTTCCAAAGAGGAGGAGAGGGCCTGTGGTCACGTTGCACCTCCTTGCTAGGTTTCCTTTGACAGCCTCTGCTCTCATCAAGCAAGCCTATGGCTCACAGCTTTGGGTGGAGACATGAGCAAACATCACCTTGCCAGGAAGAAACAAACCTTCTGATTTCGGGGTGGCTTCTTCCCCTCTCTCTTCTTTTTTTTTTTTTTTTTTTCCATAGTCGCTTGCAATCCAAGGGAACAACTGATTGAAATGAAACACCCGTGGCTGGTTTCATGGCAAGAAGCCCACGACTGCAACTTATTTTGAAAGTTGCCTAAAATTCAGACCCCTGGCCTTGCTATGCTCTTGGTTGGTTTTTTTTCCTGTCGTTTATGTCCCATGCAGACAGGTCTGTTGGATGCCACAGACCTCAGTGGGACTTGGGGCTGACGCTGAAGGTCCCAGAGCCTTGGGGGGTGTCTGGGCACTCCTGCCAGCAGGAAGAACACTGGCCTGAGCTGGCTGAGCTCGAGGGACACCCCTGAAGCTGCCACGCAGACACGATACTGAATTTTCACTTGAGGAGTGAGATCTGAAGATGGCATTTAAAAGATGGGCGTTTACAGGACAATCTGTGATACCTGATCTAAGTAACTGTTGTCTCTCCACTGGACTATAAATACGCTCGTTGTTCATCGTCTAGAAGATGTGTGCTAGAGGAAAAGGCATCAGCAGTCACAAGGAGAGAATAGAGATTTCTTTTTGACACTGAAGAGCAAAGGCCTTGATGTGCTGCCTGATCAGCTCCCATCCAGGGGAAAAGATGTGCTTTGGGTTTGATGAAGGCTCGGGAAACAAACAACCAGAGAAACGCTGGGATGTGCAACACGTGCTCCTGTGTGGTGGGGCCCATGGTGACACCGGTGTCTCAGCTGCCAAAAACACCTAATGCTCTGTCCCTGCCGGCTGATGCCCGTTGAAAGCATCTGCAGAGAGGCACTGAAAAGCCTGACCTACTTTAGAGGGAAGAGAGAAACCCGAGGTCTGGACTTGGCGCTGCTTTCCAGCAAGGGTTAAGAGCCCCAGAGTGGGGCCTTAGGGTCTTGGGTTTTTCCTCTTCACGCACTTAACTGCCTTCTGAGTGCCAGCACGAGCTCTTCCCCATCTTCCCAAGGGCACTTTTGGCCAGAGCTGGGCTCTGCAGCATACGAGGGAAGTGTTTGCTTCTGATCAGCTCTCGTTAGACAAACCCTGGGCCTGGCTGCAGGACTGCAGGGAGCAGGATCAGGCCCACGACCTGGAGGCAGGGGCTGCAGTGGTCATCCTGGGACTCCCTTTGCCAGCCTGGAGCCCAGCTCCCCTGACCTCTCCCACACGGTGCCATCTCCTAACGCAAGAGGATCAGCAGGGTGATGTTTTATTCAGGTAAACAAGGAGTTTTAAGGAGCTTTGCCCTCCTGGCCATCTGGTTTAGGGGAGGGCTGGCTTGACTCCTGCTGCTCCTCTTTGTTGTCCTTTTGTTGTTTTTTGCTGAAGTTTTTCCTTCTCCACTTCCCGCTCCTGGAGCCGAGAGCGGTCGAGGAATCACCGCAGCAGGAGAGTTACCTTGCTTTTGGTTCAGCCGAAAGGCTCGGGGCTCTGACAGTGTGTGCTGCCTGCTCACGAGGCTCAGAGGACCATATGTTCCTGCAGCGAGATGTAATGTCAGTGATTTGGAAACGAATCTTGAATTCATAACCCTTAACTACCATTTTCAGCCGGTTATTTTTGAGTCCTCTGAATTTAGAGTTTTGACACCAACCCCTCTTTGCAGAGGGCTCCTTATGTCCCCTCGTGTTTCCCTTGGTCGTGTGGGATCTGTCCCTCCCTGCCCATGCCCATCTGGGCTCTTTGGTGTCTTGGGTGGAGGAGATGTCTGGCTTTGCTGTACGGTGATGCTGGTTCTGGCGGGGGGCAGAGGAGGAGGACGGGCAGCACTGCCTGCCAGGATTTACAGTAGTCAGGAAAGCAGCAGGAGTGAAGCTCACAAACTGTACAAGCTAATTGGAAAGTGTCCTTAAAAAAAAGAAAACCGGGGAAAAAATATAGAACAGGCTTAAAAAAAAAACAATTAATATTCTAGGATCCAACAGAACAGCTTGCTGCCCCCAAACCAGGTCACTTTTCTCTCTTTTTCCTTCAGTCCCCATCAGGAAGGGGAAGGCTGGTGGACATGGTGGAGAAGGGTTGAGGCAGTGGGGGTTAAGAAGATGTGACGTGCGAGCGTCTTCCCTGCAACGCTGCCATACTGTGTCGGAGCAGCACAGTGCCTCTTGCAAAAGAAGCTTTTCACAACTTGTCCTTGTTCCAAGGATGAGGAAACCTCCGGCTCTTCTGGCATTTTCTCTCTGTCGTAAGTCAGAGCTGCTTTCACCTGTAAAGTATGATCAACCCGGACTGGGAGAGGACTGGAACGGAGAGGGGCTCGGAGGAACCTTGCAAGGCTTTTCATGGAGCTCTTGGTGTTAAATGAGGAACTTTTCCCCTCCTCCTCTCCTCATTTTCCTGCGTGCCTGCAAAAATACTCTGGTTTGCATTTAAAGGAGAAAACTGTATGTGCTGGGATTAAGCCAACTTGTTTATTCAAGGGAAATACCATATTTCCAAGCCTTTCTCTCGCAGAGGAAGGCTTGACGGAGGATGGCAGACTGGGCTGGGTATTATATTTTTAGGTGCCATCGAAGCACGGTTGTGATTCAAAGAAGCTAAAAATCATGGCTGGCATTTTACATCGAGCTCTGCAAGACCTCTCCTCCCGACCCCCAAAGGGGTTAACTTCTCCTTCCAAAACAGGTGGATTTTGACCTAAATCAAGGAGGGGAAAAAGGAAAAAAAAAAAAAAAGAAGAAAAAAACCCCAAAACAACCAAACAACAACGACACCCAAACAAAACAAGAAAACCACCAACCCCCCCAGCCTGCTCCTTGCCACGCTTTTGCCATTTCCCTTCTCCAAAGCGGATTTTTATGGCGAGGGGGCCGGGGGGGAGGCGAGGGGCCGGGAGGCAGCCGCCCGCTCCTCTCCTCCTGTCAAAAAATGGCAGGTCAGTGTGTGTCTGTAAACAATGCAGTTATGAAATGGCAGCGCCAGGCCGAGCTGAGCATGCTCGGGGAGCTGCCTGTAGGGGGAGGTGAGCCGAGAAAGATGATCTAATTCAGTGCAATTCTTGGGATTGAAGGAAAAGCCCAGGCTCCACTCTTAATGACAGAGCAGAAAAACCAGGCCCCACGCCGGGGACGAAGCCCGTAGGCCATGGAGGAGAGGGGGTGAGGATCTCCCACCTCTAGGACTTCGGGTGCTGGGCAGCGCTGTGTCGCTTTCTCACCCTCCAGGAGAGTAAAGCCTTGGTGAGGTTTTGCTGTAGTTCTTAGAGGGACAGGCCCGAGGGTGCAAGTTTTTGTTGTTATTATTCTTTTTTCTTTTTTTCTTTTTTTTTTTTTTGGTGCTTTTTTTTTTTTTTTTTTTCCTTCCCCCCCTTTCTTTCCTCTCTGCTTGT
>WTSP01019306.1:37467-54007 GCA_025331215.1 Actenoides lindsayi | reverse complement strand
AATATTCTATTCAAAAGGAGTATTAATGTCTTGGCAGCAGTGACTAGGCCAGACCTGGACCTCAGAGCCAATACATTAATACTCAGAGCAATAACCACATTGAGCCAGAAACTCTGCCTTGCCAGTTAGAAAATGCAGTACAACATCTGAGCCCAGGTGGACAGTGCCCAAAAATGCCACCTGTTGGTTTCCCTAATTTTTGGCTGTTCTATAATCTCCTAACACAAACTGGAACATGTTGTCTGATTCCTCCATTGCCATTGTTCTAACTTGACATATTCCCACTTCTGGTAATAGGACAGAAGTCTGGGTGTGTCTACGTCAGTTTTGTTCTTTGTTCTCTTTCAATGAGGCAAATTCTGTGGAAATTTGTCCTGCAGAAAAAGGAGTGGATTGCGTATATTACACTATTGAGTCAAATGATACTAAAGATTTTTAGGTTTTTCAAAATGTTGAGGGGTTTATTACTACCCCCATCTCTGAAAATCCCCAAATACTACAGCTATTTATAGTGAAAATGTTCATGTTATTACATGCTGATTAGTTAATGTTATTCAAAGGTTTGATTTTATTCCTGAAAAAATTCTTCCTTTTTTTTCCAGAAATTAGTTTGCAACCTACCTTGATGTATGTAGTACACAGAGATGATACTAGTATGACCTGTTTTCATACTTTTTCATCTGTTGATGTCCATGAATTTTTTTTTTTTTTTTTTTTTTTTTTTTTTGTGGTAACGGTAATCACAACTTGATTACAACAAAAAAAAAACAACCAAAAAAGAGGTACATGAATGGTCAACACAAAGTCACTTAAAATAATCCAACAGCTGAACTGTCTGGGACTAGAATATAAACAACCTTAGTATAGTGAGACATTTCACCAGAACAACCTATTTTATAAGTACATTTCTATAACCATACTACATGATCTTTTCTGAAAAATGGATGAAGCAAAAAATGGGTCAGTTTACAATAATGGCTAGTTATTCTTCTAAAACCAAACCAGTAAACTGTAATTACAGGGGTTTATAAGAATCAGACTGCATAGAGATATTTTTTAAATACGGAGTTCAGAAACTATTTTAAGTGTCTTCTAAAAGAACTTATATTTTTTTACAGGTGTTTTTGTGAAGCAAGTAGGCTGTATGTATTAGCTCTCCGTGAAGATACAGATCTGGGGACATCAGAACACATGCAGGTACATCAATGATAGACAGACAAACTTCCTGTGTTCCAGCATAAATGTGCATAACAAGATGATTAACTGCCCAGAGACTCCTGAAAGTGTGGTTTTCGAGGCAGAGTGAAGCAAATGTAACTGGGCTTGTAAACCAGGAAGTGTAGTCATAATTAAAAAAAAATCCTTTACCACCACCACAAATCTTTGGGAACTGTTGCTGATCCAGACAAATGTTCGACAGTAGTACTGTGTATTACATACTTCTAACACTTTTCTTGGGAAACAGGCAGTTTCCATATATCTGCAGCTTGAGAACTAATCTAGTTTGAGCAGGACTAGATGATGATACACAGAAAAACAGACAATTCTGAGATTGTTTTCCCTAAGCAATACTAGATTTTTATGTGTGTACCTTAAAGTCCATGCTCTTAATTCTGACAATTTGGATAAGATTTCCTATTAGCTGGAAGCTGAAGAAATGATTAGTTGGCCCCTGTTTTCGAGTTGTTGGTGATAATTGGTATTTTCAACATGCATTCTCTGCTTGGTATGTGTAGTATGCACACGCAGTCTCAATGTCACCTTTCAGAGGCCTATAGTTGATTGTCTGAGGAAGAGGAATGTACCCTCACAGAGTTATAGATTCCTTATAGGGACGTTGGGATTTTTTGAGTAAGAAACTGCTGAAACAGTTATGTAGTAAATGATTAAAAGATCCATCTTGATATTCTATTAAATCTTGTTTATAGACATACTCAGCAAAATGTAAAAAATACATGACATTGTCTCACAGCAGTTTACAAGAAGAGATGAGTTCTCATCTGTACTTCACCAAAAAGTGTAGAAGCAATGTAAAAGGAAGGGAATTATGTTATTTATACATAAAGTACTTCATGCCTACTAATTACATATGCACACACCCTCTCTCTATGCCATTATGAAAACTAAACCCTTTGAACAAACAACTTTGAAGTCAGTGTCGGTGTTTGAAGTTAATGGGTAAAGCCAGCAGATTGATTACCTTTGAGGGGATAGGGGGGATGAAGTTGTTTTTCTGAAGGGTATGCATCCACACCTGACTAGTAAAACTCCTGCTTTAGAAGTAAGGGAGGTCAGAGGCAGAGAGAGGAAGAAGGACTCACTGTGAAATGAGAGTGGAGGAATGTAGACTGTATTCTGTATTTTGAAGACTGAAGTAAATACATCATCTGACTAAGCAAATAATGACTAAAACAATACAAAACTTCCTTTCATCCATAAAGAAGAGGATATCAAATCACTTTCATTTCAGCCAGTGTCTGTGAAACAATCAATAAAGAATCCAGAGGGCTGCATCTGAGGCATGTCTAAAGTCTGCAGCCACTAACCTGGTGGTAAAAAAATGTGTTAGCTGTGCCTTTGTCATTGCATGAGGCAATGTGGTCAATGAAAGACTGCTACAAAAATGCTGTGTAGAAAACATGCACTTCTTGCAGTGTAAACAACCTTTACCATACATTCTCTCTAGGAGAAATGCTAGGTACATAGAAGTAACAAGAAATCTTATCATTGGAAATAGATGTGTTTGGGGTTTATGTAGTATAATAACTGTAATTTACTTGAAAAGCTAATTTGAAGACAACACTTTCACTCAGGAACTCAAATCAGGATGCTAGTCTGCTAGCCTTTTGGTTTAAGTATTGTAGAAACACATACTAAGTCATCCATCCAGAGAACAAAATCTATGTGAAGTATGTTTTCTTGTTTCCTTTTGTTTTATGATGAAGATTTTATCTGCTAAGTAGAATTTACTTCAGTTTCAAATCTATTCTTCCATAACCAGACAAAATCAGAACAACAACAGTAACAGGTAATCTTGGCATTGCAGAATCATAGAACCATAGAGTGATTTGGGTTGGAAGGGACCTTAAATATTACCTAGTTCCAAAGCTCTACCATGGACAGGGACACCTCCCACTAGACCAAGTTGCTCAAAACCCATCCATCCTGGTCTTGAATACTTCTGGTGTTAACTCTTGTGCAAATAATCTTTGGTCAATGGAGTTACAAAAACAATTGTATTGGATCTAAGTCAATCTAAATGCAGTTTGTGCTCAGTATTAGAGATTGATTGTCCTTCATATAATAAAAAAATCTGCAGTGATCATTTGCCCTACATTCCTAGGTGCTTCACTCAGTTATTGATTTCCATACTCCTTCTTAGCCAATTTTTTCTGCATCCCAATTAGCATAATAGTCAAGACACTCAGATCTTGTAGTTTTATATTCCAAATATTGTTATGGGCAAAAAGAAAACATGCCTTATAAAGAAAGTCAAATATTTATTGCCAATAACAGCAACAGTTAAAATCATTATCCACACAGGTTTATGTATACCCTTTTCTCTGCTAGTATTACAAAACTATGTTGCATATTAATGTACTATGTATTTTTAATGTACATCAGAAACTTGTTCTTTGCACTTTTTTTTTTTTTAATTTTCACTGCTGAATCCAGTTTTGCCCAGGTCCCTGCATGTCTTTATCTGACTACTTGTGAGCTATTTGTAGTCCCAAGGTTGCCAGTGCCAACCCGTGTCATTAGGTATTTTTTTATCATCCTGTGTTTATAGTTCTCTGCGTTATGTATAGAAACATATTTGTCTGGGTATGTAATGAAGGCTGAGGTACTTTCTCTACAATCAAGTCACTTGAAGGAGCAATTAGTAGATGAAAATATGACAATATATTTTAGAGTGTTTCAAGATATCATGGAAAGTTGCACTACAACTTAAATACTGTCATAGTAAAGCTTGTATAACCTTTAGAGTGACCTTTTTCTGTGTTTTAATAAAAAGCAACTATAGCTTGATAGAAAACAACATTAGCATGCACATAATAATAAGCAGTATAATGACTCTTTAGCTACATAAACTACATTAATATCTCACAAGAAGATATAATTTATATTAAAATTTCACAAGTGCTCCGAAAAACAATGTCATTAGCACAAAATCCAGACACAAGGGAACAGAAACATATTGGGGTTTATCTTTGTAGTGTTGCATACTGACATACACTGAACTGGAGTTTTTTTACAGAATCTGTCTGAGGGTGACAGAAGAATATATATGCAAATCCTACATATTTTCACTTGAATTTAAGGTATTTGTTTTTGTAGACAATGCATTTTGTACACTGATTTGTAACTTTTTTCTTTGAGGTATACAGAGTGCCTTCTTGCTAACAGAAAAGAAAAAAGCCTGATTGCTATAAGTGCACTGAGTACAATTATATTTATGTGACTGGTACAAGTAAGCCAGTAACACCTCCCTTATTCATGGGACTCAATGCATTTGAAACTAAGCTAGATTATTAAGTTAAGAGTTTACAGAAATGCCACAACTTTAGCATACATTTAAAAATGTATACAGATTTACTTTGGCTTTCATTTCTGTTGTTCAGTCCAATCTTCTTTATTCAAATTGTGTGCTACAGAACTGAGAGGAAAAATCAAAGCAAAACACCTTCATATTTTTTCGCTGACAGCTGGAATAGTAAGTCCTGTGGCTTTGATTCTTCTCATTCTAACTTTCTATAAATCTTTTAAGCAAATTATTGCTATTTCTGTGGTCTTGTGGAGATATTCAGGTGTTAAATACCATGTAACAGTGTGGTCAGGTTCACTGTACCTTAACTACCTACGTCACAGTTTAGGGTCAGGGCGGCCCCTTAGACCTATAACAGAGGCTCTCTGTTAACTCCCCTCTCCAAAGAGGAAGAGAAAGAGAATAAGGGAGAGAGACTTAGCGATTAGAAAAGGAAACTAGAACAGCTTTAATGAAATTGAAATTAATAATTATAGAAAATGGAATATATACAAATATATACAAAACAAGTATTGAACCCAACCCCTCTGATGGTAATTACATCACCATCACCACTGATGCTGTGGAGCAGGCACTGCAGGAGTCCCAGACTGGGCCCTGCAGCAGATGGGAGCTGTGTTCAGGAGCTGGATTCTGGTACCGGGTTCAGGAACACACAGACCGGGATCAAAGGCAGAACAGAGTCCTACTCGGATGCTCCGAAGGAGGAACTGAAATAAGACCCGAGCCAAGCCAAGCAAAGCTGGCAAAGCGGTCCAAGCAGGGGAGAAGAGCCCAGAGATCCTTCGGATCCCTCAGCTCTGTACTAAATATGATGTATATGGGATGGAATACCTCATTGGTCAGTTTAGAGTCACCTGTCTTGTCTGCTCCTCCCTGCAGGTGCAGCTTTTCACTTTTCTGCTCCCCGCATTGTGGTACACAAGATCCAGCAGTGTCCTTGGTCTGCATACCAATCCTTGGTAATAACTCTAAACATGAGGTGTTATCACTGCTGGAAGCAGACACTGTCTGTAAGAACAGGCTGCTACCTTCAGAAATTGCAGTTAATTAGAAGAACTGATCTGAAAAGTAAAATTACTGACCAGAATTAGTTCTGTTCTCACTCAAACCAGGACAACCTAGGCAGACTGTCATCCAGAGCTCCTTTGGCCTGCATATGAGATTTACCAAGTAAAAGAAGAATAGAATTTATTTTTTTTTTTCTGGATGGCAAAAGTGCCTGTTTCACTGTTACATGACACCTGGTTTCAGAACTAATTAATGCTGACCAGCTGAGGAACCTTTCATCTTCAAGTAAAAAATTACAACAGACTCACAGTTGTTCTGACATTCATTTGCTATTATTTTGAACAAAAGACCATCTGTTGACACTAGCGTTTGTCATAATAAGTTATAACAATAATTGTTATTGGTGTTATAATAAAGCAAAATTTTTTCTTCTTGTTCTCAGGTTTGTGAACCAACATTACTATGTAAAAAGACATGGTGTCTTAAGACATAGGAAGTCAATCACTTTCAATAGGGTTAGTAGTTGCTGGTCAATTGGCTGGATTATATAGATTCTAGCAGGACAGTCAGTAGCAAGGTAGAAAGTAGAAGTTTTAAAATTTCATTACAGAACCTGATCCACACACACTCCTTGGGGTTACTTCCTCCTGTCTTTTTGTACCACTTACCCCTATAATGCTTTTTGAGGAAGGGGTCATATTGCTTTCAAGGCATCAGTTTGTAAAAGTGAAATTATCACTGAGCAGTTGGAAATTCAACCCTTCTGACAGAGGGTACAGGGATTGATTATTCAAGATGATGTACTTGAAAGAGCTGTCATAAAAGGGACAGGAGGCAAAAAATGAAAATAAAGAGGAAATTATCCTTGAATTCATGTTGCAGTAGATCAGAAGAAAGTGATGGCATTTTGGAGAAAAATGGTGATCAACAAATGGAAGGGAACAACAGGAAAAAGAATTTAGAAAGATGATTTAAAAGGATGTAATCTCATACATATATGTGAGGCAATTTTGCATGGATACGATGTTCTGGTTTGAGTTAGAACAGAAATAATTCTGTTCCATGATTTTACTTTTTAGCTAAGTCTCTTAAATAATTGCACTTTCTGAAGTTAACAGCATATTTTCAGTGTTTGCTTCTAACAGTGATATCACTTTATGTTTGCAGTTACTACCAAGGATCCATATGCAGAAAGGCTCTTGATACTTGTTCCTACAGAGATCAAGGTCACTGATAAATCTTGTGGCATGCTGGGAGTGCAGAAAGTAAAGGCTGCACCTGTGGACAGGAGCAGACAGGACAGGTGGCCCTAAACTGACCAACAAGCTATTCCATCCCGTATACATAATATTCAGTATAAAGCTGAGGGATCATGGGGGTCAACCTCTATTCTTCAATGGCCAGCATCTGAGGACTCTGTCTGTTCTGCCTTCAATCCCAATCCATGTGTTCCTTAATCCAGTTTCAGAATCCAGCTCCTGAATCCAGTTTCTGTTTGCCACTGAGTCCAGTGTGAGAATTCCCTAGTGCCTGCTCCACAGCATCAGTGGTGATAGTGATATAATTGCCATCAGTGGGTTTTGATACTGGTTTTTATATATTTGTATATATTTCATTTTACTATAATTATTTTCCTTAAAGCTATTCTAATTTTCTTTCTCCTCCATAATTCTCTCTCCCTTATTCACTTTTTCTTCCCCTTTGGGAAGAGAGAGGGATTAATATAGAGCATCTGTTGCAGATCTAGTGGATGGCCTTGAACGTAAACCTCAACACACAATGACATCAGGTTTTTTGAGCCTGCAAATGGAACCATCTTTCATCAGAAACAAAGCAGGCATAATGGCAATAATTGTCATGTCGTCTTTTCCCACAGATGGCCTCTATTCAATTCATATTCACAGCTCATCTTATTTTGGTACAGGGACAAAATGTACTCCTACATGTCACCCATTATCTGCATTAAAGTGGCATAGTTGTAGTTTAATGCATCTCTCCTGGTCTAATATGCACATTTCTTACTTCTAAAAGCTTATACATCATTACTTACCTCATAAATACCTGTCTGTTCACATACAGTTAAATATGAAAATACCCTCTTCCTTTATTTAACTGAGTTGTTATTTAGCTGCATTTATTTAGATGCTTTTCTGTCACACCTTGCATTTACACCTGCTTTTTATTTTATGCTGAAGTCTCATAATAGTTCCACATAGTTATTTCTCATTGGCAATTCTTATTTAAGAACACTTTTATCTCTAGCTTGTTTCTGACTTTAAGGTGCCTACTCAATTGCTTTGACTTGATCATTTGTAGGGTGGATTAGATTAACAGAAAATTAGACTAGACTAGCCAACCAATTTAGGGCTGACCAAAAATTACAGTATGTCTTTAAGGTCATTGTCCAAATGCCTCTTAAGCACTGACAGGCTTGGGGCATTGCCCACCTCTCTATGAAGCCAGTTCCAGTTTTTGACTACCCTCTCTGTAAAGAAATATTTCCTTTCGTCAGGTCTGATACTTCCTCAATGTATCTTTGAGCTATTCTCATGAGCCTTGTCACTGGATCCCAAGGAGAAGAGATCATAGGGCTTCACTTCCCTTCCTCAGGGAGTTGTAGAAGGCAATAGTAATTCTACAAATACATTCTCTTATCAAGTGGTTCTACAGCTGGAAACTTGCATTTTACGCCAATGTACATGCTGAAAAGGGTTTCTGAGTTACTGAGACTGATGTACACAGTTTACAAGAGATCCTGGCTTGTGACTAAATGCAGTGATAAGCAGCTGATTTGAGTCACAATGGGTCCAGAGACAGTGATGAGAGAAGCTTGTTTTCATGGGCACTGTCACACTGTTATTTTTGCCATTGTAGCATAATTTCATCATAACAAAAGATTGTTGTGGAGAAATATCGCTATCCCAGATGTGTGGCAGAACAACATGCCATGTCAGCTTGACATCAACTTCTGTGAGAATCTCACATCCTAAAAGTGGCCTTGTTCCCTGTCACAGATTGCATGAGCTTTTGTAAACCAATGCTTATATAACTGGAGGTAGAAAATGAATTTTCCCTGTACATAATTGCAGAAAGATATGAGGAGTTCCAACACTGTTTAAAATCTCATATACTATCCTCTGCCTTTGTAGTAGTAATAGATTAACTAGAAACACTCCTGTAATATTATATGAGTGGGTTTAGTCACAGTTATCTTCAATCCCCAACTTCCTGCACTGCAAAAATAACCCGTCTCAATGAATGTTGTTAGTGATAAGCCTATAATGTAACCTGAACATGTATTTACTGTAACAGATACTTTTACACTGTCTAGAGAGAAAAGTCACAGGTGTATTCATTATTTACTGGTTAGTCATTTTCCATTGATAAGAGTCAGCAACTGCACTGTCCTTTCCAGGAACAATTTCAGAATTATTTAATATTGTTTTTACAGCTTCCTCCTGTCTAGGTGCTGAGAATCAAATTCAAGATTAATAAAGTTAAAACTTCCATAGAGGAGAAAATTTACATGACAGACATTGATGAGTTTATTTATTTTGAAATATAATGAGGGTAGTGGGACATAGTGGAAAAGAAAAGACAGAGTTAATATTAATGACATCAGTTATACTAGATTAAATAGTATTCTTATCAATATATTTTAAACCAATTTTGTTTTCCTTTGAAAAATTAATTAAAAAGCCATATTATGAATAGATATTGCCTCAAACCTGAAATAAACAGTCCAGTGTCATACCATGAAAGTACCAGTCTGTCTGTCTGCAACACACATTACATTATTCCAGATTCTTCATGAGTAATAACCCTCTCTGCACACACAAAAGAAATATTAGGCATTTCAGGTGCACAGCACCACACTGGAGCTAAAGAAGATATGAAGCTACATTCTAGGCAATGTGGGAATGACCAATCCTTCCTAGACAGAGCTAATGATGAGTTGTATATGTTGTCTCTTACATTGTTTCAACATTAACTATCAACTCAGCTAGCACTGAGCATTTCTGTTCCTTTCTGTTTCTGTTTCTTTTTCATTTAGGAACATCAGTGTGTCTTGGGAGCTGCTGTCATTGAGTCAATTCTGAAAACACTGTCGTGTCCTCTCCAATTTCCCTTGAGATTTCTGCATGATACTGTAAGTGGGTTCTCCTCAAGGTCAACATTTACTCACCACCTATAGCCTAAACATGACTTATAACAAGCATGCCCCAAGTTCATGCAGAGTCCTTTTTCTCTAGAAGTTACTTCTGTACACTTTTGGCTTTTTTTCTGTTATGAGCTCAGTTATAAGCTCTACAGACCTCCTAAGCCCTTGAATAGACCTTGGAACAATGAATCATAAAGCCACCATTCACCCTACAAGGAAAAAAATCTGTAGTTTTCTTCCAAATTTGCATCACTTTCTATATTCTATTGCTGACATTTTACATCATGTTTAATAGAGGGTATTTAAGCACCTTCTGTATTAAGGAAAACTTCCCAGACTGACATTAGGCTGAGGTGTATCTGTAATATCACTGTCTCTATACAAAGCATGCTTTTCTCCCTTTCCTGAAAGAGTAGAAATGTATTTTGTAAGACACAAACTATAAAGACAAAAGTAAAAGCAAGAGGTTTTGTCTTTTGTAACAACATACAGTATAGGTTACCTTATTAACAGGATAATGCAATAGTTTCAGCCCAAGCCACCCAGAAGTATTTGATTCTGTTATCCAATATCTCGTGAGATACTCTGGCTATTCCTCCCTTTACTGGACTTCTGAGACTATTGAAGCTAAAATGTTTTACCTCCCTTACGTTAAGTCCTTATTTTACACATGCTTTTCAGCTTTAATTATTAATAGAGCTGCATCCCATCCTCTTAAGGTCTGATGGGATTACTGAATATGCATAATTTCCATAAAAGAGCTACAAGGACACAGCAAATAATAGGCCTTGTATATCACTAAACTCTACCTTATGGTCAATGAATGCATACTTACTATACTGGTAAAGTATTCAAATAAAATAAGCTTGCAAATTCTTTTTGTCACTGTGTTGAAATCTAATTTGTTCTTGAGGTGGGAGCTGAAGCAGATTAACCACCATACAAGAGTAAATTTTCAAGTGACATAGTCATAACTGGCTTTAGAAGTTATGATGAAGACATAAACAGTTTTTTTTTTATTCCTAATGCACAGCATGGAATTGTTTTATGTATACTGCATGGATGAAAAGTATGCTTAGAGTTATTAGGGAAATGGAAAAGATGAACAAAGTGTGTGTGAATATAGGAATGTTTACATGACACAGAATTTAAAAAGAAAAAAAAAAAGCTTTGGGGCCTTTTAAACTCAAAAACAATGACTAAATGAAAAGCCTTGCTATGACCTCGTATAGATTTTAGACATCATTTTGGAAAATGCTTTACACAAGTACATAATTAACTTAATGAATCAAATTTATTGTTCCTTCTCAAAGGGATGCTGAAATTTCACCTCTGAGTAAGTGAAATGTTTTAAATGCTGTTCCGTTTATAGTTTCTTTATGGATTTAAGGCCAATGAATGGAGCACCATGACACAAAATAGCCATTTGACTAACTGCCAATATTTGAGGCTGGAAATGTACAAAAATTTTATTAGGGAAAAACTACATTTAAAAGATGAGAAGCAGCCTTAAAATTTAATATATTTAAGGCAGAAAATGTTCCTTTTTTTGATCTAATGCAAGCCAGTAGTTCCTAGTCTTGAAAATGTGATATGTTTTTTTCACATGGGTTTAAGTCTCAATGATAGCTGTTAGCAGTAACCTAGAAATTGTCCTTAAGAATTCAACTTGTCTGTTGCTGAATTGACCTATGGCAGTTGAAGACAAGATACAGCTCTGGGGATACTGCACATAAAGGTAACCTACTTTACATTTCTAAATCTCCTTTTACAATGTGTTATCTTTTGTAAATTTGCCTTACTGGGCAAAAATCAGAAAAATTTCAGGACTTCAAAGGAAATAATTGAGGGTTTCAAATATGTATAGTTTATATCAACAAATTTTCTTTCAAAAGGCTTACATAGAATGGATACTCTCAGTAAAAGGGGCTTTTTTTCCAGAATATTAAAAAAAAAGCACTATGTTAACTATGGAGAATCAGAATCTTAATAGAAAAAAAAAATAAATTGGAAAAATCCTTTGAGAGAACAAAGTCTGATTTGAGTGAATTTAATTCTTTTACAAAAATTTAAAAGGTTTTGGAGTTGTTGTACTATTTTGTTTAAATGTTTTAAACTCATTTAGAAATATTTTAATAATAATACAATAAAAATCTGATTTAGTTTTGTCTTTTTTTTATTATTATTGTCATGGAAAATATTATGAGGAGAATAAAAGTAAATTCAGGTTGCAGTAGGAACAGAAATTTAAAAATCTCAGAATTGAAAATAGCTGTCCAGTCACTTTTGATTTTAATAACAACTTAGCTATCTATAAGATGTATAAGAAAACCAATCTTACGGTGACACTGATTTCATCATTTATCCTTTAAATGGCATCTATAATTTGGGGTTTTTTTGTTTGCTTGTTTTTTCCTTGGTTTTTATAAGTTTTTTTGGATTATTTTCAATGTATTTCAGATATATTTTACCCAGATTTATGCTTAATTCTAATTACCTGATTTCTACCTGTTGTCTACCACACCTACTTAGTAAAATTCCTCCTTTAAGAGGCTTTTGAACACTTTTTATTATATATCATTCTGCATGTGAAATATCTACACGTACTATGTTGTGTATTTACTGAATGTATATATAAAAATGTGTACTGCAGCATGATTCAACAACACTACGGGCCCTGTAGTTCAGATCTCTACCACTTCTGAAAGGTAAGAGGATTATAGGCAAAAATGTGTAAGTCGTTTAGAGCCAAATCTCCTTCCCAAAAGCCACTCAAACACTTGAGTTTCTTTTTTTATTTTTTATATTTTTTTATTCAATGTCAACACTGGTTGAAACTTGTATTTATTTAACAGCAGAAAAAATGGTATAATGTAGATGAAATTTTTAAAATGTAACAACCACTTCAAATACTCATTTTTTTCTCATCCATTGATATAGAAGGCAATTTCCATAACTGCTAATTTATGTAGTTTCTATTCAAGCCTGTCTTAGTGGTTTTGCATTTTACTGTTCAATGCAATGTGAACAAGTAAGAGTACTGTTCACTTTCAAAAATCATACTTTTTCTTAATGTTGGTTTGGGTTTTTTTGTTGGTTTTGTTGGGTTTTTTCCTTCTGTACAGTAATAATATCTAACAGCATTTAAATGTAAATAAATCTCAAAAGCCCTAGACTTAAAACAAATCTGTAGAATACAAATGAGTAACTTTTTGACTTCTGTTTTAATGAAAAAGGTCAGTTGTTTTGTTCTCATTCCCCTTATAGAGTTGGAGACTTGCATATCACAGTGGGTAACTTCACAGCACAAGAACAGCAGCACAATGTGACATTACAACACAGCTTGTTGCAGGCCTTTCATTTCAAAAAGAGCCAGCTGTTTGATTATTCATGTTCTTCAAATTCAGAAAACAGGAGACATTATATTCTGAGGGTTTAGCACTACTGGGATAGTACTTATGGAGAGCTGGATATTGACTGAGAATATCACAGTAAGTACTATCTTGCTTTGATTACACATAAACAGAAGGCATTAATAACAGTCTTTAAAGCCTGATATGTGAAGAAGAAAATTTAATTTAGAGATACAATGAAAGTGCCAGTGCACTTAAAAGTTTGGGTCATCTAAGGAAGCCAATACTAACAACTGATCTGAATTCATGAATTCTCCATTTTCTACATGGTATTCAAAGTTTTGCCTTACGAGTTGCTGCAGGTCAGGTCTATTATTTATCACTTCCATAATCCTAATATTTTTCACCTATGTTGGACATTTAATTAGCTCTCAAGTGTTTCATTATCTGATTTAGTCTCATGAAATACCTATGATTTTCACAAACAATCTTATTTTGAAGATGAGTGATCTAAGGAAGGACACAGCTTGAGATAAGAGAACACGAGAGATAATCAGAATTGTGAGAGGGTCATAGAAATAATGGAGTAATCATATTTCATAATATGTTTAGTGAATATATTATGTTTTTTAATATATTCTTCTGTTCCATCCATTGCATCTCATCTGCACAAACTGCTCTCTCTTATCTTTTCCTAAATAGGCAGGATAAATCTCAATATCAGAAAAAATAAGATTGAATGATCCTACCCTGTTTTGTAGAGCATTTTTCTTCACCTAATACGTGAAGAATATTATTAAACCATGAAGTTACACTGGGTCCACATTGATAGTAGTCACTGAATGAGATTGCTCCATGTCTTGGTAGGAAAAAGTATATTTGTATGGATATGTAATAGCAAGTTGCCTCATAGCTGACCTATATGCTACAGAATAACAAAAAAAAAGTTATTGTAATGTAAGAACAGTAGTAGCAAATGTGAGAAATATGTCAAACATCTGTTAAAATGTTTTAAAAAATCAAATTTAAAAATGTTAATATGATTCATGGAATTCTGAATGGAAAAAAGTCCAATATAAGGGTCAAGATGAGTTTTCTATCATGTGCCCAAGATTAGAAAGTCAAAACCTCAAAATCATTTTTACATATATGACATGGTTGAACCTCCGACATTCACTCTCTCCCTCCAGCACAGGGACTGTGGAGAGAATTGGAAGGATAAAAGTGAAGAAACACACGGGTTGAAATAGAGACAGTTTAATATGTAAAGCAAAAGCCAAGTGCACAAGCAAAGTAAAACGAAGAATTTATCCACTACCCATGGGCAGGCAGGTGTTCAGCCATGTCCAGGAAAGCCAGGCTCCATCACACATAATGGTTATTTGGGAAGACAAAAGCTGTCACTCCAAACAACCCTCCCATCTTTCTTCTTCTTCTCCCCAGCTTTATATGCTGAGCATGACGTGACATGGTATGGAATCTCCCTTTAGATAGTTGGGGTCAACTGTCCCAGCTGTGGCCCCTCCCAGCTCCTTGTGTGTGTACCCACAGCTTACTCACTGGTGTGGTGATGTGAGAAGCAGAAAAGGCTTGACTGTGTAAGTACTGTTCATCAATAATGAAAATGTCTCTGTGTTATCAGCATTTTTTTCATCAGAAATTCATAACAGCGGCATACCAGCTACTACAAATAAAATTAACTCACAATGAGCACAATACAGCAAAAAAGAAGTTCTGCAGTAAAATTCCAGTAGTCAGAATTGGATTATTAAACTGGATTTTTCCATCTTCCTTTTAATCTTTTCACTCAGGATTCTTCTAGTTCAGCACAGTAATGTTGTCAAATGAAAATAAGATTGAATTCGTTTAAGAAAATACTGAAATGGTACTGTAGCAAAGTATGTTGCTTGCCTGGATAAAGTAAATAATTGGAAATCTAGCCCCAGATTAACCGATTTTTTCCTCTTGTCTTTATTAAGCTCCATAATGAAACCTTAACTTCTACAGTGGATTGGCCTTGGATGGCTGCCAGATGCCCACTCCACTACTCTTTCATTCCCTCATTTCAACATAATTGAGGGAGAAAAATCTCACAATTCTAGATAAAGACAGGGAGATTACTTACTAATTACCATCATAGGCAAAATATACTTGACTTTGGGAAAAATAATTTATTGTCAAGTAAAATACATTTAGATAGTGAAAAAAAAAACCGAAACCTAAACCCACTTTCCTTTTACTCTCCTTCATTCTTCCCAGACTCAACTTCATTCCTTGATTTCCAACTCCTCTATGTCCTTGCCCCTGAGTAGCATATGGAGGTATGGGAAATGGGGAGTTATGGTCAGTCCATAACAATTGGTCTCTGCAGCTCTTCCTTCCTCACACTTTTCCACTGCTCCAGCACATATCCTCTCCACAGACTGCAGTCCCTCAGGATACATCTGCTCCATCAAGGGTCCTCAATACAAGCTGCAGTTCTTGAAGAACTGCAACATGAACCCTCTCCAGAGGATACAGTCCTTTCAGAACAGACTGCCCCAACTTGGGCTCCCCATAGTTGACAGCTACTGCCAGGAGCCTCTTCCAGCCTTGGCTCCCCATAAACTGCAGTTTCCTTCAGGGTATAACCATCTGATCTGGTGTGGGGTCCTTTGTGGGCTACAGAGTGCTGTGGCAATGATCCTCCATTGGCTGCAGTGGCACAACCTACTCCACCATGGCCTGAAAGTGAATCTCAGCTCTGGCACCTGGAGTAGTTCATCATTCTCTTTCTCCTCTGACCTCAATGCCTTATGATTGATTCTTACAATTATTTTTCCTTACTCCTCTCTCACACACTCCACTGTACAGTATTTTTACCCCTTAAATGTGTTTTTACAGATATGCTACCAGCTTGGTGGCAGAATTGCACTGTGAATGAACATCCACATGGAATGATTTCATTATTTCATTCCCTAAAACTGATTACTTTTCATCAGGAAACAACAAAAAAAATCACTATCCTTTTAGCTCATCGGACTGAATTTTCAGTTTCCTGTCTACATTAATTTTTCTTGTATGTATCTATGTATTTTGTTGTATTTATGTATGCAGAATATCTACTGAAGGTTTGTAAATAACTAACATATGCCATAGTGATCAGGGCTAGCAATCAAAGTAGATAATAAGCTCAGATTCATAGACTATAGGAACAGGATTAAGTGCCTAAATTCAAAGATTAATGTCACAATGCAACTTTCATAGAAAGAAAGGCATTTCCAGATAACTGGTCATACTTGTTACTGTTTGCAACAGGGAGCAGAGCTTAATGGGTAAAATTTGCAAGGAAAACATATAAGTTTTCCAGCCTGTGAGGATTTCAGTATATAGCACATTTATCAGGAATAAATTTATAGTAATTTCTAAGGCACAAATATAAATGTTGTTTAATAGGAGCTTTTCCTTGCTTGTTTTCCTTTTCTTGTT
>WTSP01019306.1:2820-23697 GCA_025331215.1 Actenoides lindsayi | reverse complement strand
CAAAGGGGAAGAGAAAAGGAATAAGGGAGAGAGACTTAGCGATTAGAAAAGGAAACTAGAACAGCTTTAATGAAAAGAAAATTAATAATTATAGAAAGTGGAATATATACAAATATATACAAAACCAGTATCGAACCCAACCCCCCTGACGATCACTGTCATCACTGATGGTGTGGAGCAGGCACTGCAGGAGTCCCAGACTGGGCCCCGCAGCAGACGGGAGCTGTGTTCACGAGCTGGATTCTGGTACCTCATTCGGGAACACACAGACAGGGATTGAAGGCAGAACAGAGTCCTCCTTGGGTGCTCCAAGGAAGGAACTGAAAGAAGACCTGAGCCAATCCAAGCAAAGCTGGCAAAGCAAAGCAGTCCAAGAGGGGGTGAAGAGCCCAGAGATCCTTCGGATCCCTCAGCTCTATACTGAATATGACATATATGGGATGGAATACCTCGTTGGTCAGTTTAGAGTCACCTGTCCTGTCTGCTCCTCCCTGCAGGTTCAGCCTTTCACTTTCCTGCACCCCCCAACGTGGTACACAAGATCCAGCAGTGTCCTTGGTCTGCATACCAATCCTTGGTAGTAACTCTAAACATGAGGTGTTATCTCTGCTGGAAGCAGACACTGTCTATGAAAACAGGCTGCTAACTTCGGAAAGTGCAGTTAATTAGAAGAACTGAACTGAAAAGTAAAATTACTGAACAGCATTAGTTTTGTTCTCACAAAAACCAGGACAAATTAAAGGCAGTGTGCATATTTGAAAAAATTTTCCAACTAGAAGCACCAATTAACCTATGTTTTGTCAATTCCATTCATTGGAAAATGTTTCTACTTTATGATCTTATAGAGTATGTGCAGTTAGTTCAACTCACCATAACTAAATATTACAAAAAAATCACCACAATGTGTATCTGAGGACCTAACTCAAGAGAATGTAAAAAAGGTTTCCAGTATGCTTTGAATATAACATACTCAACTTCTTAGTTAAGTAATGTCAGTAATGTATTCAGTGAGAGCTACTTGAAATGCATGTTCAATATTCTTCCTAATGAATTTTATTAAAAATAGTAGAAGGTCTGAAGAAAGGAAAATATTTTTGTACGCTTGTATTTCTTTGTCATGAAGAAGTCCGATGTTGTTTGATTTTTCAGTTTTCCTCTAATTCAAGACCACCTAATCACTTTTCTTGTCAGACAATGTAAATAAAACCAATGTTCAGTCCTTGAAAAGGCTGAAAAAGTAAGTATTTCATAGAGCTATCTATAAATAAAAAGAATATAACCAATTGCCATAAGCAGAATTTCTTTACAAGAGAAATGTGTGCAACAGCCATAATACAAATATGTTTGAAAGCTTGTGAATATCATACCCACTGTTCCAATCTAGGATCATATGCAAGGACATGGTCTTCTCTTATTCCTGCCACTTGTCTGGCATATCTTTAAATATGACTAAAGACAGATGTTCCAGAACCTCTGTAAGTGATTTACTCAATTCTACAATTTTCTAGAAAATGCTCCCTAATATTTAACTTTAACATTTCTTTACATAAGGTAATTGTATAGACACAATGACGATTTTTTTCATCAACTTCCTCCTTTTGTTCCAAGGCTCTCTCCTTCAACTTTTTCTCCTTTTTAGTTAAAACCAACAAAAATACATGTCTTCATTCTTTCCAGTAAGACATATTTTCTAAACTTCAGACAAATATTTCACTTCTCAGGATACTCTACAGTTTGTTCACTTCTTTCCTGAAGGGAAATACCCCAAACTGGACACCACTCCGGCCAAGCCTTAGCACTGATGAGGGAAGATAGAAGCCTCCTTCTGTCATATTGGCTGGTTTTGTGTCATGTACAGATGTTTATCTCTCTTCTGTGACACAATGACATACTTCATTCATGTCCAGCACAGCATTCACAACAAACCTGGACCCTTTGGAGTAGAACTTCTGCCAAATCAATTGTTCTCAGAGCTCTGCTCAAGCAATTGTTTCTCCATAAACACAATACCTTGTCCTTGCTGCTGAATTTCATTGTTTCTTTTTTAGTGGTTTTTGTTGGTTTGTTTGTTTTTTCATTCTGTTACTGAACAGATTTTTAGTCTCTTCCAGTCATTTTAAAATTAAATATACCATCAATCCAAACAGTAATGAAAATATATTAATAAAGTCAGACCCAAGATACATCCCTTCAGAATCTTTCTGATTATAATTCTCCTTTTTTGGAAAAAAAACGTTCAGAACAGAAAACCAGTTATGTAACCACCTCCTAGTAGTTTCACCTGTTCCATGTTTCCTGGATAACTTAATAAAAAGTGTGTTGGGATAATTTCAAAGCCCTGTTAAGGTAAAGATAATTTAGATTTTTGCTTTCTCTGCAGGAGTATAACAATTTTAGATGAAAGTTAGACTAACATGACAAAATAAAGTCATTTACTCTTCATGATCTTTTTATCATCTATGTTAGAAAGAAAATGTATAATTATTTGTCCATTTAATTTTTATGGGATTTGTGTATAAATTCCTAGTTGTTGTTTTTGGTTGGGGTTTTTTTGCCAATTAACATAATCTTGGTTGATCTTCTCAACCTAAAAGAGATAAAGAGAGGGATTTTTAATAAGAAAAACCCCACAACTATTATAGCTGCCTGTCCGATGTTTTACACTTCCAAATGGCTTGGCAAATCATTTGTCCTGCCTGACAGAGCACAGCTTCCAAAACAGCTGTAGAAGGCTCATATAATTACACCTTCTGAATTCCTAGCAAAGCACTTGGCCTTTTATTTATTACAAAAGCTAAAGTGTAAACAGATGTCAATGCTTTATGTCAGAACCTTCATTTTGCCCATTTTTAATTTGAAAAGCTGTCCCAGTTGCTGGACTGCAATACTGAAAAAGTTCACTCCTACTGTAAAAATTCAGTGATCCATTCCATCAGGTATAGGATATTTAATCTATCCACTAATATCCTCTACATGTTCAGGTTAAAATTATCTACCTGACTTGTCAAAATTCTGATTAACTGAATATTTATATGATTTATATTTTCTGTGCATTGTTCTGAAATGAAGAATCAGGTTGCATAGAAATATTCAGTCAAGGCTAATTACATCTGCATGTTTATTCCTTCATCTTCTGGCACTATAAAGTACTGTTAAGAAGAGATAAAATGAACATCTGATCATTTAACTAAAGAGCTATATTAGAATGCATATGGTATATATGAGAATAAATTAGGTCTGTACAAACAACTTAAGTTCTAAGAAGTCTTATATCTGGAATGGCTCACTTCTGACTTTAATAAGTAGTAATTTTAAATATATTTTAAAATATATTTCAAACATTCACTTAATATTTGTACACACTGCAAATTTTTGAAAAATTCTATTTTTGCATGCATTAGCAAATACTAAATACCAACAGATGGTTCAATTTTAAAGGTTATGCATAAAATGAACAACATTTGTAAGGAAATTAGTTTTGCCCTCAAAAAATAATAACACTAAATCTAATTTTCCAAGAATTCAGAATTATCCCATTCTTTTCTCTCTTTCTTCAGATTTTGAAATAATAAAAGAGAGGGTATTTTCAACATTTTCTAAAAGAAAGTTTTTCAGTGATGACCCTTAAAATTATATTAATTGATTAACTTTCAGCTAATGAAGCAAAAGTGAGATACCTGCTGAGGGGAATTTTAGTTGGTTTTTTTTTTTTTTTTCTTTCTGAATCATAAAAGCAATGGGTCTGTGAGGGAAAAAAAGTAAGATGTGTTTTGACTTCATTCAATGTTACACTGACACATTGCAAATGAAATTCAATATAGGTAAACTGGAAGTAGCACACAGAACACAGAACTTACAGATGAACAGTATATTTTTCAGGAGAAATTCATAAAAGAATTGCATAATTTAATCTCTAATAAGATAGAAATTAAAAAGTTTGGCACAGTGTTCATAAAAATAGGCAGAGGATAATTTTAAAACTATTCATCTATTAACACTTCTGATGTCTTAGATGCACTTCAAGAAGATATTGCAATGACACTTCACACACTGCACAACATGACAATTCTTGTAAAACATACTGTAATTTCTCATAGCTCACAGAGTAGCTTATATATATATAAATATATTGTCAAATTCTTACCTATTCTCAACCCTATGTATCTCTGCTTAGTTTATCCTACACTGCATTCCTGTGTCATGGAAGGATTTGCTGTTCCATGCTGGGCAGGTTGAACACCAAACATCCCCACACATACGGAGTATCTTGTTTGTTTCACAGGAGGACCTTGGTTCTGTTGCAGTGGTTGTAAAGATGAAGGATGGATTATTATAGCTATGAAACCTCTAGTAATAATCTGTTTCTAAGGTACATGGCACTAATTTTTGCTTTCAAGCTAATGTTTTAAATTAAAATATGCTGGAAAGATTCAGAAGTTGCAAAAAATATACCTTTTTAGAGATAGAGTTTTAAAATCGCATTTTAAAAGTATACTTTTAAAGGGTTTTTTATTCTATTCATTAGAGAGAGAACATTTTTATTTTAATTTTACTTTTATTCCATTGAAAATTTGATTGGTTTTATGTGCTTCAAACCTTTCCATGTATTCTTTAATTAGAGAAAGTAAGTACTGAAAATAACAAATCAGACAAGCATGGAAAAGAACAGAGACAGTTACTTCTGCATTTATTTCCCCAAAGGCTGCCACAGATTTGTTTATTTGGAATGATTAATGCTAGTTGTTCAGATGATCCGGTAACAGGAAAGTAATAACTGATTAAGGCTCTATCTTAGATTAGCTATCCCTCAATAAGAAATCAAGAAAAATTATAAAATAAGAGGAGTGAAAATAGGATAAGTTGCACAACACATTCATAGTCCCCATTATGCTTAATGAGACCCGTTCACAATTACACTGTGGAGAAAAAAAGAAAAAGGTTAACTATTTCTTCTCTGCCTATTTCTCCCCTTATTCTTATCATTGTGAAATATTTTTTTTTCTTAAATTATTTTAAAGCTGATTCTGATCACAACTAGTCTGGTCACCCACATTCTCTTGAACCATATGACTGATAATATGAGAGAATATTGAGAGTTAGCCAACACTAAAAAATTCTGATAGTAATTGTAAGAATTAGTATATTTTTAATTACAAATTGCAGGAAATATGAGAGGAACAAGTTCATCACAAAGCATTGTACTTCGAGGGCAAAATAAAAAGTCTTTAAAATATTGATAGTTTATTTGAATATGTTTCATTGAGATAAATGATTTAAGGACAAAATGTAACATAATAAAAAAAATGTGCTAAAACCAGAAATGCTGAGTCATCTAACAGGTAAAGAAATTATCTCAGTCCACTAGTGTATTCCAGCACAGCTGGTAGACTAACTTATATTACATAGCATCTTTCCTCTGTTGGTCACAGTAGTGAAAATTCATACCACTCCACATAATCAACAAATCGAACTTTTCACAAAAGATTTAGGTAGTATAAAAGGGACAAGGGAAAGACTCAGGAATATTTACCTCAGGCCCTACGGTTTCCCTTCTAACTGTATCTTTGCTCAGATTTGTTCTAAAGCTAAACATGGAGTTTCAGATTCTCTTTTTGCTAGATTTTTTAATTATTTTTATTTAACATATTTGCATAGTATTTACTTAGTGGTTACAAATACATTTCCATTATTTATATTCTAGATATGTTCCTGCATAATGGCTTATCACATGTAAAACACTGGATGAAAATTACTCTCTAATTTCTTTAGCAGTTTTGCATGCTGGTTTCCCCAGAATCTTTTCCTATTAACTATTGCACTAGTTGTTATTGATTTTCTTGTCTACATAAACCTTTTGAAGGATTCTTCATTTTTAAAGTGGAGAAATATGTTACTTTTTATTTTTTTCTGAAATACTGGTTCAAGTCCTTCAATGAGCAATGAAAACTATTATTGTACAATGAAAATGAATTCCACTTTTAAAAAAACTCTTTGGATTAAAGTAACTTACCTTAACACACCAGATTTTTAAGCACTCCAGTTAAGTCCACATTTTTATCTGGCACATTTATTTAAACTGTAATCTGACATTTCATGTTTTCTCATTTAGGATGCTGTCTTCTGTAAAACCTGTTCTTTGTTTTCCTGAATACATTAAGATCCATTTCCAGCTACGTTCATCAACTCTTGGAAATGGTAAAAAAAAAAAAAAAAAAAAGTAGAAAAGCAGGAAGAAAAAAGTAGAAAGAAAAATATAAAAGAACTTTTGTCACTGACAAACAATATTTTCACTAAGTATTTTCAATGCAATGAATCTACCAATATAATTCAGCTTCTTTTTCAAGTTTATTTTAAAAATTACTTGCCATAGCATCTTGACTTTGTCAGCAGATACACAGAAAGGACTAGATTTACAAGCTCTCAGGCAGTTCATCTGCTGTTCATTTTAGATGCTTTGGTTTGTAGCCTCTCAGCACTCATGTATGACCTTTCTGAAAAGCTGCTGTTTTTACCAGAGTTGATTTAATTGCAGAGATGAACTTTAACTTCTGAAGAGTCATAATCCACTCATTTGATGCATATGCAGTTATCTTTCTTGTTCTTTACCAGAAAAGTATTCTATTAAAGTTCAAAACTGTCTGGTCAGGGTTCTGATTTAAAAAAAAATGCAAAATGTTGTTTATTACCATGCTGTCTTACCTTTTTTTCTTAAAAAGGCTTTCAGTGACATCCAGATCCCTCCTATAAATGCACAGACATAACAGAAAATTCAAACATTAAACACAGATGCTTGGTATGTGATAAGATCACATTTCCAATATCTTCCATTTTGTTAAGCAAACACAAATATCTTAAAATCCAATAAACAACATTTTCTTGCCTTTTCACAACTCTCACCAGGGTGAGGGGTGTGGTGATTTGACCTTGTCTGGATGCCAGGTGCACACCAAGCCACTCTATCACTCCCACCCCCGCCTCCCCTCAGCTGGATCAGGGGGAAGAAAATAAGATGAAACTTATGGGTTAAGACAAAGGCAGTTTAATGAAAAATGAAGCAATGCCACACACACAAAAGTAAAAGAAAACAAGATTTATTCTCTGCTTCCCATCAGCAGATGTCTGGCCCCTTTTTAGGAAGCAGGGCTCCAAATGCATAGCGGTTGCTCCAGAGGACAAGCCAATGCACCCCCCCCCCACTCCTCCTTTTCCCAGCTTTTATAGTTCAGCTGATGTCATCTGGTATGGAATATCTTTTGGTCAGTTTGGGTGAGCTGTCCCAGTCACGTCCCCTCCCAAGACCTTGTCCACCCCATCCCACAGAGGAGGAATGTTGAAAAAACAGCCTTGGTGCTGTAAGAGTCCTGCACAGTAGCAGACACAACACAGGTGTGTTATCAGCACCTTTCTATCTCTCAATGCAAAGCACAGCACTGGGAGGGCTGCTATGGGGAAAATTAGCTACAGCTCAGTGAGACCCAATACAATGGGAAATAGAGATGACATGGAGTTCTTTTTGGATCTCACTAAGAAAAGGCCTGAAAAAAAAATGGCATAAACACCCAGATGATTAAATAATATAGAACAAAAAGAAAAATATAGATAGTGAATAAATTTTACATCCCTTCAGATGATGGACTCCCCACTTTCATATATCATTGGACAGACTGTGGACAGTTTTTTTGCACAACACTCTGCATGGATTCTGTCTATGGAGAGGTCCCTCCCAGTGGACAGCATAAATTTGAGATTACATCTTTTAAGTGAATATATATGTTTTAGAGTATTTAAAAGATAAAATACATAGTACATCAATAAATGGAACAATAAACAAAAGAATATCCATGTGATATATAACAATGTGGATGTAATGTCAGCTTCAGCCAGTAAGACTAGTCAATGTCTGCAGAGGACTTTTAATCACACTTAGTAGGCGTATTTTAATTGAATTTACTGGCCTGAAGTACAAGAACAGAAGTTGCTGAGTATTAGGAGTTTGATCCAACACCTTGATCCAGTGCTAACAGTCTGATCAACGGAAAGATTCCATTATTTTAATAGGAAGGAGTACCATTTTAAATAATTGTGTGATTATTTTGTGACTTGCATCAATACCATCACTAGTTCTCATCCAAATGTTGCTATAATGTTTAATTTAAAATATAAAAAAGTGTAAGCAACTTTTGGAAATAGAAAGGAAACACTTTCCTGTCTCCGCATGACACCTTAGATGTCAAACTGTTAGGAATGATGTAGCCACCTAAACATTGGTATCTTCTGCTGTTGAAGTTATGGAAGCATCTGCATGGGGCTGACAAATAAAGCAGAAGACCTGTGGGCAACCTCTGCCATTCTGGAGGATGTAGTTGCTGGACTGCCAGGACACCCCACTAAATCTAAAGTGGCATTGTGTGTTTATGTTTAGATTGAATTTTCAGTTTAGAATTCAATTTAAATTTGTGTAAGTTAAAGAGAAACTTTCTGTTTGCCTCAATATTGTTTTGAGGAACACTCAGTGAAGTAATACAACTCCTTCCTTAATAGAAATGTTCTCTGAGACACCATCTAATGAATAAACAATTGATAACATAACATGGGCTATATTTATGTATTTTGATGATCAGATTTTATTTATTTTTCACATAAATGTACTATAACTAAAACTGACACAATGATGTTTGAATGCTTGACTGAGAGCATTAAGGTAGACAAAACGATTTCAAAAAATACTGTTGGGATTTTTTCTACAAAAAATTTCTCATTCATGTCATAGGTGAAAAGCATTGTCTGATGCCTATTCGGTTGCAAAAAGGACATTACTATCATTCCCATCAGGATGCTCCTAGTCATCTATTCACTTTGTGTAATAAGCAATCCTTCAGCAAGCTAAATGCAAAGTAACAATATATGCTACTGGAATTCCAATCGCATTATGAATAAAGTATTGTTATGAGCAAAAAGGAAATAAACTTCATATGTAAAGCCAAATATCTGACTTTTAGTATCCTATATATCTTAACAATCTTATAATAGAATCCTTTAGTCCAGATTTCAATATTACCAATGACAAAGAAAAGAAAAATTAAGAAATACTATTACAGAAAACCAAAACACAGTCATAATAATTGTAGCAATAATACAGTTAGAACTATTATGTGTTATGGTTACCTCTTTCAATACCTCTTTGTACTCTGAGATTGACAACACCAATCTTCCTCAAAGAAGCAGGGGTACTATGGGGCCAGTGTTGGGCATAACTAGTGATTGCAGCAGGCCGTCTGTGCTCCAGGTTCTACAGTTTAGCTACAATGAGAGCAATGGTAGTGTTTCTTCCACCTATTTTTTTCTCCCTCCCCTACTTTCTACTTTTTGGAATTTTCTGGGAACTGTTTTCTAACAGAGTTACACGATATGGTCTCTCTTCATTCAGCTACCACTACTGTACATATGAATTTACTATTTACTACATACAAATATGAGGAAAAGTAAAATAAATGGCAGGCTTAGTTT
This sequence comes from Actenoides lindsayi, assembly GCA_025331215.1. NCBI lineage: Eukaryota > Metazoa > Chordata > Aves > Coraciiformes > Alcedinidae > Actenoides > Actenoides lindsayi. The sequence continues at coordinate 14,190 of WTSP01019306.1, read as the reverse complement.
CACTGTCAATTTAAAAAAAAAATCTGTTGTAGATAAACCAAATGAGATCAAAGATCCAGGAACACGAAGGAAAGTTCAGGTAAACCAAGCCTGACAAGCTTCATTACTGAGGCCTTGAAAATTTTGGTGCTAACCTGTTTCTAGCAAAGGCAATATAGTATTACTTGGTTAAAATGCCACAGCTGGTCTCCTTCAAACTTGATTTTGGTGATCATTGTAAAATGTTCCATATAAAAAAATCTTTTTTTAAATTTTTTTTTATTTATTTTACAGATGTTAGGCTTTAAGATCTTTCATCTGTGGACTCTGAACAATTTTATAATGCATTTTTCCTTTGTTTCTGTTTAAAATGGGGAATTAGTTTCTAGAACTACCTATGTACAAATGTCTATATGTGCATATATATATTCTTGTTACAAATATATTTGATTTTGTGTTGAGACTTTTGAAACATACTGCTCTCTGCAGTGAGAGTCACTTCAGATACATTTTCTGCCACAGACAAATGTGAATATTTATAACAAAGCAGAAATACAACTTGACCTTTTATTTCATGGAATTAGGTTTAAGCCACTTTTAACATTCTCTCTAAACATATTCTCTTTCAAGCTCACTATATATTTATTTCGGCCTTCCCACATGGGCAGTTGTCACTTTACATCACTAAATTCTTTTTGTGAACAAATTAAGCATCAAATGTCCTTGAGAAAGAACATTTGACTTAAACTTTGGAACTCTGTGACAAGTCAGACAGAAGTGAAGCAGTGAAACTCAACTGTTAGGAAAGGACTCAGTGTGTCAACTTCAAAATGTTTGAAAGGTATCTGAAGCTGGTAGGTCTAAATATGTTCTTTTCACAAAGATGACGTAGAGTGTTTTTTATTACTACACAACCAAATTGAAATTTTGGGAAAGCAATGAGATTGACTGGGATTTACAGAATATTTTATTTTGTCTGTACAGTTCTTTAATACATTTTAAAAATACATATATGTATATACATAACCTGAGAGACAGATTCCTTTAAAATGACATTTTACATATATTCAATATTAATGAAATCTTAACCTTTAAATAGATGATTTGTCTTGCTCACAATGTGCAGATTATTCACAGGAGTCACAGCAGTATCCTATGGGACCTGGAGGCAACCTGGGCCAAGGGTTATGAAGTTTGCATATGCAAACCTGCTCCTGAAGAGGCTAGCCCTAAATTATCCCTAAAAGGGGATGCACTCTGTAGAATTCAGAACACTATGAACCAGAGTTATCTCCTTATAATCATACAGTTAACTATGGAAATAGAAATGCAGTTTATTCTGCAGTGGTGATCCAACCTCTCATGTAATAATGAATGCAGTTGACTTTTAAAAGATTGTTTCTCCAGGGGAAATTGTTAAAAATATTCTTCTTCTATAAAAATACAGTAATATAAAACATCCCCAACTCTCCTCTTTGGAAGCAATCTAAGTTAATGTAGTTTTATTTTATTTCCTTCTCTTGTGATAGCAGGATTATAATAGGTTTGAATATACTTATGTGTTGCCTAGGCTGGTACAAGAACAAGGCAGCAGCTCTATGCAGGGTGCAGCTACTATCATCATCAAGATCCTGCAGCCGTAAAACAAGAAACCTGCAAGCACACAATGAATGATAGATATCATGTATCATGGTAACAAATTCCAGTTGTTCATTCCTATATTCGGTCTTTATTCACAGCTAAACCACTTATTCTGTTGAAAGAGGAAAACAGGATGGTTAAGATCAGTTGATTCTGGAAAAAGACCACAAAGAAAAACCTGATCCAAATGTCTTATATTAGTTTGTAATCAAATTTCTTGTAAATCACTTGTACTAAAACCAGAGGAAGGAAAGAAAGCTGATATTACAAGAAACTAAGTCAGGACTAGACTAATTCAGTGCATTTTAGAATTTCATTGTAGAGGAGAAATAAAGGGAGTGCTATCTTAGATAATGTCTCTACTTGTTAAAAGTAGGCAAAAGTAAAATGTGACAGTATCAAGAAGTGGAAATAGCTACAGTCAGGGATATCTGTCGTTTTATTGGAATAGGGTTTAGGGAACTGAAATAATTTTTCACTTGCCAAAATCCTTTGGAGAGATTTGTTTATGTGAAGAACACAACATACACATAAAATTTTGAGGCAAAACTTTACTAGCACTGCCATACATACTGTGTTCTGTGTTGTAAACTGAAAATATTTTTAATCATTTGAATCTATATTGTTTAGACTTGTGGTTTTCTGTGAAAAATTAGAAGTTCTTTTTTTATAAGATACGTTTTGCCCTAACCTTTAGAAAATTACATTTATTAAATTAACTGAATTGAACTCTTGAGGATAACATTAACCTTTTATATCCTATGATAGAACAGGTCCTTCTCTGACCTATTGATTATTATTTACCTCAAAAAGGTTTGTAAAGGACAACGACCTGAAATTCTTGATCTCTTTTCAACTAATAACTCCATTTTGAAGATGAGCTTGAAAAAGTAAATAGCTATTTTATAACCTATGATGGAAATGAATTTATTATGTCTAAAATTATGGTCACAGAGAATGATGTGACTTCACAGGAAAGCATTGGTCAAGAAAAAGTTATTGCAAAAACAATGAAAAAGTATCTTTTCCCAACTGGTTTCTAGATGTATTACAAATGGCGGTGAAAATTTTGTCAATTGGAAGTTCATTATCAGGAAAGAAATTCTATAAAGTAAGAAATACATCACTGATGTTCCTAATGCGTTTCAGTTGAACATGTTCTCCACCATTTTCTGCCCTTCTCCACCCTTGTCCCTTCCCATATAAACAACAATCCCCTGCCTTCTTACTTCTTTCCCCGATGGTCTCAGTTTTGCTAAGTCTGTACCCAAAATTGGCACTTCTTATATCGTTACCTGGATCATCTCAACCATGCATTATATTATTGATACAGTTACCTAGAAACTGATGACTCTGAAAGACACTGTTCTCCAAAAGATTGTTAATCCTCTTTTCCAAATATCTGTGAAGTTTGGCTGTCTTTCACAAAATCTCCCTTAACCATCTGTAAAATCCACCCATTCCTCACAGCACTATACATAATTTTGTTATCTACTCACACTATTGTTTGTCATGCCCAGCAATTATTCATGTTCTGCCCAGGCACTCATGGCTGTATAGGTAGCCAAACCTCAGACCAGTGCCCATTTGCCCATCTGTAGGCCTTCTCAGAGCAAGCAATGGGTTCCCTGAAATAGACAGCTCTTGGAGGATATGCTGCAAACGTGTCCCTAGGTCTTATATTCTGGCCTAACAATAAAGCATAAAAGATTTTAATTAGGCAGGTCCTGATTTGTTTAGCAGTTCTATAGTCCCCATATTCCAGATATCCTGAGATTTTTCTTGTAGCTTCTTCTCATTTTCCAACCACCCTCTCTTTTGACTTCTGATGACTTTACCGTTACAACAGTATCTTCTTCTTTTATTATCAATATGCCTTCTAAAGCAAGGCTCAAAACAGCTCAGAAAGAGCAGGCAAAATAAGCAACAGGATATAGTGCAAGCAACAGGTTATAGTAGCAAGCCACAGAGTAGGCAGACTGTTAATAATAGGAGACAAGATATAAAAGAAGCAAGCAAAACTGAGAGAGGTATAGTTCCCTCTGCTACCTATGGGTTCCCATAGTCCTGAAGACGCATCAGCTCATCCTAGTTGCTTCAGTCACCTGACACTATTTAAGCTACATTATTGTAATTTTAATTAATATATATACGAATACCACAACATTCACAAAAATTACCACTGACTCCCTTCTAAATGTATCTTAATTTGACTCCAGAGCACTCTTACCCACCCTTCCCAGACTATTGCAGCCCTACCACTCTTCAGTAGCTCTCTCACTGTCACCTCTTTTATTTTAATGTGAACCCATCCTGATCTTGCCACAGAACTAAATTTTGCCAATGTAGACAGCAACCTGGAACTGTTTCTGAAGCCAAGGATTAAAAACATGTTGGTCCACTGTATTGCCTTAGAGGGTATTTTCTAATACTGAAAATCTATGCCTTTGGTGATAGCAGTGAAATACCACCGATTCAATGATTTTCACCAAGTCTTTCATGACATCAGAGTTTTCCTTTTGGGCTTGTCCACCAAAGGCGCTACAAAAGGACATAATGTGTTCCCACTCAAAGATTAGCCAAATCATTTTGATGTAAGTGCGGAGAAGTTTCATGTAACATACAACCAGTATAACTATTCTGTATTTCTCTATATCATTGACTTTTGAAATTGATGATTAACTATAGAAATGAACATATACGTAGATATATATGAGAATTCTAAGAGTCTATATGACTTTAATTGTGACTGTCTGCAAAAGTTTCTAAACAGTATGGGGTGTAATATTGGAAAACAATAATCCATGTTTATGTTATTTGCCTTTGAAGTTTCATGACAGACTGAAAAGAGACTAATTCTACTGCTGGCCACTTTGCAGTGACAGCTGGGTGAAGTCATTGTAAACACTGAAGATAACTTTTCATATGGCAAGAATTCCTAACTATTTGTTTGGTAATCACCAGTGTATGCTCATTAGGACCTAGAGCTCCATAACCTTATTGAATATGTCTGCTTAGAAATTCTGTTGTGTTGAGTTCATCTGCAATATGTTACCCATAAAAAGGGTCCAAGTCTTGGATCCAGGCATAGATTTTGATCATCAAAGGTGGAATATTTATGTATTTGGATCCTCTTTCCCATCACCTTCTCTTCCACGCCCCCATTCTTTTTCAGAGATGGAGTGAAAAAAACCCCAAACATACACATGCAGATAAAAATTAATTTTTCCGTCAAGCTCATATGAAGTTAGTAGTCAAATAGGCTTTCCACCATTTTTGTTGTTTTCTGCTTCATCAAAGCCTTCCAGCACAGTGGCAAATTTACCAACTGAAATTCCACATTTCCCAGCGTCTCTCAGGCTGTCTTTCCCTGGATAACACTAAATACCTATATTTAGATAGAATGAATCAAGTCCTATTTTTATGGGTTCTTTTTAATATTTCATAACAAGTAGTGATTGAAGTGATAGGAATATCTATCTTCTGAAGAGATTGTAGTATTTTAGCAGGATGCAGCTTCTCATCATTCTCATCATTACAATACAATTTGCTACTACTTAAACTATGTTAAAATATTAAATAACATTATGTGTTTAAAATATTGTAACACTTTAAAAATAAATCACAACCAAGATTTCAAAATTTTGGAAATGCAACTGAAAATAATTTGATTTTTTAAAATACCTAAAATCTCTTTCAGAACAAATAGATTCTTTTATAATGATTGACATCTTAACATTTCAGAAACATGACAGAACATTAAATATTCATTGGCAACTTACTTTCAAAGATTAAGAAAAAAACACTTTTCAGTAGGTAATATCTACATACTATATTTTCAAATACGGAATTTCACCAGTCCTGCAATGTGCAACCAAATTATTCACCTTCTACCTCCATTAAAAGAATAAAAACCTCTATGAAAATCCATTCTTCTTTTCATGAGAGTTCACAAAACACTACAAAGACCAGAATTTTCCTTTTCAAATTACATTCAACACACTGTAGAAAGCCTTTAAACATAACTGACTTAATTATCATATATCCAATCTAATTCTATGCCACATTCTATACTTACAGTCATAATTTTATCAGTTTCTTGATTTTCTGGCAGCAGAACGTTTTGAACATTAAGGCGACTGAAGAAAAGCTACATGAATATTCTGCTTTATGAAAAATAATTAAGCAGCAGAAGTCATGTCTTCCATTTCAGCCTTTTTGATCTTTATTAATCAAACACCAATGATATCTTTTTACTAGAGCTGATATTAATGTTCTTAGAACAACAGGAAGACTTTATTTGGAGGATCTTTGAAGGTCACCTAATTCAACCTCCTGCTCAAACTAGGGTTAATTTTAAAGTTCAGCTCAATCTTCTGAGGGCTAGAGGGTTCACAGCCTAACTGAGAAACCTGTTCTCTACAGAGTAAAATTTTATTACAGTAATTTTCCTATCTGCATATTCAAAATTGTCAGGCTAATCGTCAATGTTTGTTCTTATAAGCAAAAATGGTAGGAAACTGTATGAATTTATAAGAATAAAGTTTGCAGGCCACTAAAATATCAAATTAATCAGATTTTAAACATGATAGTGAGTAGATATCTGCAAAATTAGTGGAAAGAAGTAGACATTTCTAACATTCATCTGGTCTCATCTTAAAGTGCAATTCTCAGATCAGGCAGGTATTTTTAAAGGCTCTGACAGTGCCTACTTATTATCTTTGATTGTAACAAGAAGGCTAAAAATTACTAACTTAGAGATTTTAACACATTCTAGTGTGTAATGTTAGACAACACAAATTTTAATTTTGGGCCTTCAGAGTATTTTATAGAGTGCTTCTGTACACCAAATTTTACCTGATCAGTCAGCCAACTAAGGTTCATTTTGAATCTTAAAAGAATTCTCATCACTTAGGTACTGGGTCCCAGTATGATCAGAAGTTCTATTTAAACTTTGTCATAATTCACACATGTTTAAATCTTCAAACCAATTTCTATTTTAATACTTTAAATGTGTTTGAGTTGGACTACTTCCAGTGCGCGTAGACATTCCCAAATGCAATATAAGAAAAAGGATTAGGTTCATTTCAGTTGGAGTTTATGGAGGAAAATAGGAATATCACAATCAGTTAATTTATATGCAGTATTGCTTTAAAATTACAACATATGAATTTTGATTAAAGAGGTTTTTATTTATAACTCAGTGAAGTCTATAAATGATCTAGACTAGATCAAGACTTTTTAAACTTTGTTATCATGAATCATTAAATGAAAAAATAGATAAGAAAATGTCTAGAATAAAACAGTGAACGAGAGGTCACATACAACTATATCTCACCAATAAAGGCACCTTCTACACAGACAAATGGGGGAGTGCTACAGATCTTGATCTCTTTTCTGAAAGTTGTTTTAATATTCTATATTAAATGGTGTGGTGGTTTGACCTTGACTGGATGTCAGGTGCACACCAAGCTGCTCTATCACCCTCTCCCTGCCCCCCTCCTCCTCTCAGCTGGACCAGAGGGAAGAAAATAAGATGAAACTCGTGGGTTAAGACAAAGGCAGTTTAATGAAAATTGAAGCAAGGCCCGCACAAAGGAGCAAAAGAAAACAAGATTTATTCTCTACTTCCCATCAGCAGGTGATGTCTGGACCCTTTTTAGGAAGGAGGACATGTAGCAACTGCTCTGGAGGACCAGTGGATGCCTCCCATCCTCCTTTTACTAACTTTTGTTGTTAGGCTAACGTCACGTGGTATGGAATATCCCTTTGGTCAGTTTTGGTTCCCGTTGTATCCATTCCCAAGATCTTGTCCAACCCATCCCACAGGGGGGAAATGTTGAAAAAACTGTCTTGGTGCTATGTGAGCCTTGCTCAGAAGTAGTCACAACACGAGTGTGGTATCAACACGTTTCTCTATACAAAGCACAGCACTGTGAGGGCTGCTATGGGGAAAATTAACTGCATCTCAGTCAGACCCAATACAAACGGTTACATAGGAATCTGTGAATATGCAATGAAGTATTACAGACCTGGAAAATAACAAAATCATATACAATCACAGCTATGTCATTAAATATAGACAGCTGTGAAAAAGATGTGATCTCAGGTATTAGCAAGGCAAACATCCAAACAATACCATCTCTAATATCTAACAGGGATAAGATTAGAAAATCCCAGAACACTTGTATTATATAATAGGACAATAATGTGGTGAATTCTAAAGGAAATATTGTAATGAAACCCAAAACTATTTAATTTATTGTATTTAATTCATTACACTTGTTAATAACCTCTTAACTTCAATTCAGCTATCTCAGTTTCAACTTTACATCCACTGGGCCTTGTACAACATAGACAGCAGCAAAACACAATTCTTCAAATCATCACAGTTCACCAGTTTTTAGTTGCTGGTGTGGACATTAAAAAAAGACACAGTAGCACTCTGCATAGGTAATAATTTTTTTCTGTTAGTGCTTTTAACAGGGATGACTCTGTTGCCTGCTCAGAATGGGTTAGTGAACTAACCAGCTGGCTTCCTATTGTTCACTCAGAGCTGTACATTAGTCTCTGAAAAACAAACAATTTCCAATCCTTTGCATTGTTCTGCCTGGTCTACAACCTAGGCTCTGGTTTTGGCAAGGTTATATACCATAGCCTGTCTTTTTTTCTGAGAGCTCTCTGTTACAAGGGAAAGGGAGACACCTATCACAAAGAATGGAAAATAGAGACAGTCAATTTGTGCTTATGATATGCAACGGATTCATTATGGGAAAATTAAATTTATCATGTGCTCTATGACTATTTCACCCTAATCCTTATGCTTTCGTTACCTCAAAAAGTGAAGTATTTCTCTGTCCTTTTATTCAGCAAAGCTTTTCAGATTTAATAAGGCTGTCCTGCCTCTTTTTATTAACACCAGGCATTAAATATATGCAAATACGTAAGGTAGATGGTGCTGTCTGTATAGGACTACATCAATGATCTATATTATACTCCTAAATCTAGTATCATTGCCAAGAAGATGACTTGGGAATATACACATACAATGGCCAAAATGAAATGAAAGACAAAAAGTAAATGGAAAGAAAGAAAGGATTACTCCTTTCTTTCTCCTCCTTTTAAAATATTGGTTGAAGATGCTTTAACTAGGAGGACTATATTCTCTGCTTGCTTTCTGTAATGTTATTCCTATTTACTGGCACAGCTCTTGACTCTTTGCAGAGGACATTGGTGTTTTAGCAGGAGTCAACTTAGGTAAACAGGGAGAACATCTTTACTTCATGTCTCATGAATTCATCAATTGAAATGACAATTCCATTGAAAAATCAATACACAGAAAGCAAGAAACTTTGGAGATTGTTAGGTGAGCTCAGGAATAGATATCCACAGTCACAGGCTTAAGAGAAAAAAGACACTGTACAGCAGATTGCAGTTACATCTCAGAACACATCCACACATCCAGTTCTCTGTGTTCCTCATTTTACAAGTCCACATTAATGAAATAATCAACATGGATACTTGCAAGCAAAAGTAAAAACAAATTACTCTTTTATTACTCTTGCTAGTTTTCCCTTTTCATTCTATTACTAAACTGTAATTTGGAGACTATAAAAAATGTTAAGACTGCATACAATAGGTACCATTTTGGAGTCTGTTTAGAATAAGTGTATTTCCAGAGTGCATGTGAAGAAAGTTTGATAAATGTGCTGTATTATTAAAGAGCAAATAAATCATTAAAAATGTTTACCGTGGCATATAACAGAGGAATTCATAGGACCAGTCATTGATCAATTATTCATTAATGAGATCAGGTATAATTTCAAGCTCTCAGGACGAGAAGATATTACTGTAGTGTGATTTCACCAACATGATATAAATATGAATCTTTTTAAATCATACAGGTCATAACTGAACTCAAACCAAAACCACATGCACTACCTTAAGGATCTGCCATCTTCTATGCCATGCAAGAATATTGACTCTCAATCCAAACAAAGTGAAAATTTCATCTAATCATATATCTACTTTCCATGTTCCAGAGAACATGAAAGCAATGGAGAAATCATGTATACTTATGCATATTCAGGAAAATATATATTTTAGATAGATTATTGTTACAGAAGGAGAATGATAACATGTATTTATAAAAAAAACCCTGAATTTATATCAGTATTTTTGCAATATTTTGTTGTTAATATATTATTATGCTATTTCCTCTCATGATATTATACTTTTCCTTTTTTTTTTTTATCTAGGCCTCAGTTCTAAAATCTATCATTAAATTCAGTTAAACTGCATTATGAGAAAATGCTTTTGTTATTCTTGCAGTTAAGAATATGAATGAGTTGTGAATATATATCTCTTAATTTGGTATTTTCATCCTTATTACATAGACAAAATACAGTATGTTGAATGAGCACTATTTTCTGGGTATTTTAATCAGAAATGCTTTAATGAATTTGGCATAATATATTTCATGCTCCTGCTACAGCAGACTTTATGATAATGTTCAAGTCTAAAAAACACATGAATGTTTAAATTTTTTATGCAATTTGAATTTGATCTAAATTTTACTTTAGAACAAGATATTCCCCCTGTATTCAGCACTGGTGAGGCCACAGGGCAAATACTGCATTCAGTCTTGGGTTCCTCTCTACAAGAAAGACATTGAGAGGCTGTAGCTCATCCAAAGAAAGACAATGAAGCTGGTGGAGGGTCTAGAGCACAAGTCTTGTGAGGAATGGCTGAGTGACCTGGAGTCGTTTAGCCTAGAGAAAAGAAAGCTCAGGGTGAGACCCTATTGCTCTCTGCAACTACCTGAATGGAGGTTGCAGCAATGGGATTGTTGGTCTCTTTTACCAAGTAACAAGACACAACAAGAAGAAATCATCTCAGATTGTACCAGGGGAGGGTTAGATTCGATATTAGGAAAAATTTCTTCACAGAAGGGTTGTTAAGCATTGGAACCAGCTGTCCAGAAAAGTGGTGGAGTCATCATTCCTGGAGATACTCAAAACCCTCCTGGATGTGGCAGCCTGGTCTAGGTGAACATGCTTTAGCAAGGAGGCTGGACTAGATTATCTCCAAAGGTCCCATCCAGCCCCTAATATTCTGTGATTCTGTGAAAGGTCTTTTCCAACCTAAATGATTCTGTTTCTATGATGGTAGTGTAGGTCCTCTAGCCTTTGCAAAACCACAGGTTTATCAGCAAAGGTAGGCTTCTACTCTGAAGCTGGACACCTAAATTCAGTTTTCTACAACTGAACTTGACATATAGGCTATTGTTGTGGTTTTGAGCCAAGCCCATAAGGCTGCTTGCTCACTGCTCCCTTACCCCCACCCCCACTCCCAAAATGGAAGGAGAATGGGCAGGAAGTGAAAACATCCCATGGTGTGAGATAAGGAGGTTTTAATATATCACCGCAACAGAAAAAAAATGACAAACAACAATAATGATACAATATACACAAGAAGAAAGAGCTAAAGAACTGTGAAATGAGCTGACCATTCTCCACCACCCTTGAGCTCCCACACACTGCCTGGCCTGAGCCCTGCCCTTATATACTGGTCATGATGTCAGTATAGTATCAAAGAACACATTGCATGGTTTGGTTGTCTATCGTGAATGTAACCCCCCCCCCCCCCCCCCCCCCCCCCCGGCGAAAATTAAAACTCCCCTCAACCAAAACAAAAAAACCACCTAAAAACAAAATAAAAAAAAAACAGAATATAAAGCTAGGAACTTAA